>SNQJ01S0067917.1:39550-51205 GCA_010110895.2 Picea sitchensis
TGATAGTTCCATGGTAGTGATCCAAAGCTGAGATGATGAAACCGCTTCATGGTAGTGATCCATGATAGAATAATGATGATGTCTACACCAAAAAAATTGTGGATCTACATTTATTTGAGGAAAAAACAGTAAAAACAAGTTCATTATTATCTTGATTTGTATTGTGAGTCGTTTATAATATATATTGCATAGATTTGTTCTATTTTCAATCTATCTATTATATATCTATTGATGTAGATGAAATGGATTGACCTAATACAAGTTTGATATAATGAAATTCTTCTCTTAAGACATAGACATTGTTATCACCCATGCCTAGGGATAACTAAGGAGATGATGTCTCAAGGCCCATAGGTTGCAGACATGAATTTCCAAGAGCCATATGAGTTGACAAAGACATTCTTCTTGCCACACATCATCGTTGTTCAACAACAACACCGTCCACCACACCAGCTTGGGACACATAGGACAACAGGTCTTGCTTCATGAGGTAACAAGTCCAGTGTCATGGTAAGTGTCATTTAATAATTGAATCATTTGAACATGTTGCAAAGGTTCCTTTCTTGATTTTGAAAAGTTTTCTTGGAAATTATGCCTTTTGCCTCATTTCACCTTGGTGGTTGACATGTCCTAGTAAGTGGGTCACCCTCAGGAAAATGGTTGCTACTAGGGGGTCTCCTTGAAGGGTCATCGTACCATTCCTACACATACTTATCACTTTCCATACATCATCCCTTTCATTTCCTCATCTTTTGGGTTTCCAGGCATATTGAACCAAGAAGGACTTGTACCTCATTTCATGGGAAGAAGGGGTTGAAGGCCTAGAGGCTTGTAGATGGAAAAAGATAAAATCCAATAAATTATCCTCCAAATTATCGTCATAAGGTCCTGAGAGAAATGAAATGATTCTCCACAAAAAATTCAAAGACCTGTAAAATAAAACACATAACTAAATGTCTCGCTTGTTGAGGGAATGCACTTGCAGTGTCTTTTAATTTCCTTGCACAAGGAACTCAATGTGTTCCTAGCTTCAAGTGGAATTGTGATACTCTTTACTTTCCCTTGCATATATTACTCAATGTTCGGACTTTAATCAATTAATGGAAAATAAAGGGCTTGGAAAAAGGTTGCATTGAAAACGAGGATGTAGCACACCCTCTACAAAGGCACCCATAAATGAGACAATATGAGCCCTTGTATGTCAAGAAACCCCATGCCAAAAATTCACACCCCTATCCACCTCATACTCTTTTACATGACTTAGAGAGGGTCTTCTTTGGAAACACTCCTTCACATGGGGAATGATCTACCCAATAGGGCACCATGACAACCCTCCCATACTTAAATTTGGAAAGTCATATAAGGTCTTTGAGCATTTGTTTATTTTGAAAAGGGGGGATTTGATGCACATGTTTGTGTGGTTATTTTATTAAATATGGATTAATTGGAATGATACTTGTGACTTGTGGACCCTTGGAGGGCGTACTTGTTTGTCTTTGCAGGGCCTTTTCAAGTGAAATCTTGTTCGTGGAGGCATAAGGTTGCTTGGACCTTCATAGGGCATGAAGCCCACAAGTTGGATGATGTGCCCCCTCTCATTGGACACTTGGGAGGATGAACATTGCCTTTGGAGGCACTTGGACACCATGAGATGATCACATTTTGTCCCCTTGCACCTCAATGTTGGCCTTGGAATGCCCAAACCATCACCTTTTATGCCCTAGACGTCACATGGAGGCTAGGGTTTTTTATGGGGTTTCATGGTTGATGATGATGTGACATGGTTTGATGGAGAGAGAGAGACACATGACATGCAATAGAGAACTTGGTGGCAAGGCACATGGCCTTTGGAGACCCAACTATCTTCATCAAGAGGCTCAACATCTCTCTAGGAGGCCTAATGTCACCCTTTAGGGCATGGTGTCACCCCTAAAAAAGAAATTACTTTATGTATTTTGTAATTTTAAGTTGTAAAGGGAAAATAGAGGAGGTAGAACTCTCTAATTTATTGTTTACATTTTAAAATGTGGAAAAATTGGTTTTAGGTGAACTCATATAAATAGAGGTTACCTCCATGTCATTTTATCATCATGTGCTTAAGAATTACAAACATACTTGGCTGAAATTTTCACCCTACTTGGGAAATTCTCTCTATCCCCCTTTGGTTCTTTGTGGATGTTGTTACTTATCTATTGGTGAAGGAATTATAGGCGCTAACTCTTGGATGCTTCTTTCTTGGTAATGTGATGGAATATTCTTGATAAATTAGGGGTTTTCATGTTATCTCTTGAACTAGGTAAGGAATTTTTGCAATTATGTTGTTTCTTCTTGGTTTTAGGGTTAATATTGTCAAAACCCTTGGAGGAGTATAAGGGAATACACCCTACATCAAGATATATCTTTTATCCAAGTGGAATCGGTGGCCACCCACCTTTTCCAATTGGCTCAAAACAGTTTTCTGGCAATTTTGGCAATTTACTATTTTTAGCAGTTTTAAACTTCCAGGGCCATTTTGAGGGCTTAAATGAAGGTTTTTCGGGATCGAGTTTCTCAATCATATATGAAATCATGATTTAACCCCCAAAATTCATCTCCTCGACGATACCCTTCCAACGGGCTATCATACGCCCAAAATGAAGATCGTATGCAAAAGTTACAACCCCGGGAAGTTGATGTACTAACTTACCCAAACAGGGCCCACATGAATTTTGGCGCTTCATCTCCTAGGGTTAGGTTTTTGGATGTCTATGGTTTTTGTCATTCTGGTTTATTTTAAAAAGTCCTTCAGAGCCTCATTTTAATCATCTTCTTGTGAATGCGAGTAACCGTCACATCTCTTCTCAGAGATAAGCTGCCACCATTCTAGCGAGTCTTTCACTCTGTATTTTTATAGTCTCTGTACATTTATTTCATTAATAGAAATCGTGTATTATTGTATCTTTGTGTTTATGGTTTCATCTCTGATACATTTCTGTTATATTATTGGATATCCACGATATCTCTGTGCATTTATTTATTATATCTCCGCTCTCATTTCGTGCCAAAAATAATCCGGATCAATCTTGTTGTCTATTGAAAGAGTTGTTTTACAAAGGTTGCTACAAGGAGTAAAAGGGCTTACACCCTTGTATATTTACCTTGCTAAGGTTAGTTTTCTCTAGGGAGTAAAAAGGATTACACCCCTAGAGAAGTAAAAAAACTAGCTCATACACAAGAGACTCCATTAACCCAATTGATAAGACACTAATCTACTTGCATTGGAGATTGTATATTCATGCATTAGTATACATGAATTTTTGAGGTGTTGCAATTTTTAAGTTGGATCTATTTCTAGATGCTATAGACTTTCTTGTGCCCTAGGGGCGTCTTGATTAGCCAATTAATTCCTATTGTTGTTAAAAATTTATTCTACATCCAATAGGGCTGCAACAAACTCATCTAAATCTCATTGTTTACTCACTATTTTACCACTAAAATTCATTTGCAAGCTGCCATAATTAATCTACAGGTCATTACCTATCTTTGGGGTGGATTGTTTGTTTATTTTGGTGGCTAGAATTTGTTGTGGTAGTAATTGATTGTTGCATCCATTAGGTTGTTACATAACTTGTTGATAACACTACATAACAACCCCCCTAATCATTGTTGGGAAAACTAATTTCTTATTAAAACAACTAATTAATCAATACATTAATTATCAATCAAGGGTGCATTTGTTTATTTCAAAGTCATGATGAAAAGTCTATGCAGGCTACAATTTCCTTCTAACATTGGTTATCTAATATGCGTTGCAGTAAAGAAAATCAAACCACTCAACAAGATATCAAAAGTGAAGCACACCACTCAAATCTTTGCAAGAAATAACACAGTTCTGGAAAGAAAATCATACCACACATCTAAGCATTGATTACTATAACTATCTACTATGTTTTACACACCCCATGACATACCAGGAAATTATTTCTATCTATTTAACTGGAAGAGAAATTAAATCTTGACTTGCATAAAAGAAAGGTAATCCACTCGGCAAGAAAATAAAATCCACGTGTTCTGAAAAGGAAACAAACATGCTGGAAAATAAAACACACCAACTACAGGTATCAAGAGTATGAATCAACTGACTCTTGAAGGAACCTCAACAATATAATTCTAGGAACACACTTGCAAAAAAATAAACACTCTACAAGAATTGAAACACACTTGCAAAAAAGTAAACACTCTACGGGAATTGAAACACACTTGCAAGAAATTAAATAAATCGAGCTAAAATATTTACTTCTCAGTCGACATACAGATGTAAACCAAAGTATTTCCACTACTCTAAAACATAAACAAATTAATTGAAACTCACTATGCTCAAAGGAAATGACATAATTGAAAATGCAGCAATTAAACATACTATGAAATATCAAAGCTATAATCTACATTAACACGAGATCTCAAAGAAATATGATTTATTCCATCATAGTTTGGACTATTGCTCCAAGAGTTCCCCCCAAGAATGAATAAGGAACTCTTTTTTATACATGTGTTTGTCTAAAAACGAAAATAAAAAACAATAACTGTAGATCCACAATATTATCTTGTGGTTACAACAATTTACTAATAAGTAGAAACTAAAATTCAACTAGTAAATAATTACAAGATCTTTGTTAATAATCCAAAAATAGTCAAACTAATCTCAACAATGGTTCCAAGGTTCTCTTCTCATCTAAGATTATTTTTGTTGATCCAAATCCATGGAAGATCTTTATGGTTGAATATGGATTTTTGTGTATTACAAAACTATTATGTGGAGTAACAACAACTACAACATCACAAGTAACAAAAAATAGTAAAATGTTGATTTCTCAAAAAGTACAATCTGAGTTTTTGAGATATTTGGAGGATAGTCTTATATTGAATTAATAATGCCTCATGAAAAATCTCAAGTACCCACTATTGATGTTTTGGTAGCTGCGGGAGGAACTTTCTTCTAGACAACCTTTATTATAAGAAAAGAAGATTTTGGAAGTCCAGGAAGACCATTGAACAACAAGAGAATATCTCAAAGAGAATCGGTTGGCTCAAAGGGAGAGTCGTAGAGGAAGTTTCCCCTCAGTTCAGGTGGGAGAGAGACATCTCCAAGGACTAATAGACAAGTTTCATGATTCTAGGGAAAAGTTTGTATACCTCAGAGACAATTTTGGCATGATGTAGAATGTCTCCCTCGCCGAGAGGGAGTGTTGATGTTTGGGCAACATCGGGAAGACATTCTCCTATATTAATAATTATTATATTTATAATATAAGGTATATTAAATATGTATAATAAATAAGTAGTTATTTATTATCCAAGGGATGCATCCTTTCATGGATGGTCACCATATGTTCTCTATATATGGCACATTCATCATTGTAATCTAAAATATCATATCATACAAAAATTCAACATGGTATCAGAGCGGGACTGAGCTTGAATCCCTCACGATAGGGCTCGAGAAAATGAGAGATAGCTTGCATTTTGTGTGAATATTTCTACATTCCTGCATGAGAGATGTGCCCTTTCCCTCATATTTTCTTGTCGTCAAGTCGAGTAACTTCTACAGGAGTGCACAACATTTATGTAGAGTTAAAATCCTGCAATATCGATGTGCCTTAGGGTTCTGAGTATTATGTGAATGTTCATTTCACTCATGAGTACCAAAAATAATTTTACAGTTGAGAAGGAGTGCAATTACATGGTTTGTGTAGGTAAGGGGGTTTCAACGGTGTTACTCTAGTATATGGTGCTAACATGTGCAACTGATGTAGTTGTTTGATTGTTGTCCTTGATTCACTCATTTCAAGGTGTAATTTCAATTTCTGAGTTCATGTTTTAGTACTTAAGGACCGAAAGGTTCTTATCTTTGGATTTTTACATGTTATGCATACAAGGTCCCCATGTATGATTCTTTTTTTTAATACACATGAGGCACTTGTGTGTGTATGCTGGATGAACAATCAGACTGCACCGACATGGAGTGTGGGTATCTATGTGATGCACAACCCCCTTCTCTCTTGGGGATTCTGCAACCTCTCAGTCTTGGATCTTCAATCTCCTGAGTCGAATTATCTCTTTGGGCCTTCAACAGACCCTGTATGATTAATACACTCACACAGGTCCCCTTGATGTCACCTGCAAGTTCGAACTACTTGCAACTCCGCTCTACGATGCTTGGCGACACTGATTTGTGAGTACTAGTCTCGCACTAGATTCTTCCCCTTAATGTGACTGCAGGATATAACCTTGGGTCGATCCCTTCACCACCTAGGGCTCTGACGATATTACAACCTCCTCCTTTGTTTCCTCCCGAAATAGCTTTCTTCAAATTCATGGGTCTCTGCCATGTGTCTTCTTGGATCTGACGGTCCAACTATACTTCGTGTTTCATGACATCACGAAACTTCACTTACTCCACCATTACCTCCTCTAGACCTCTTAACTCCCAGATTCTCTAATCCACTGCCACATGTCTCCTCGTAGCCAACGGTTAAGATTCACCTTGCGATTTCACGACTTCGGCGATCCCACCTTTCAACACTTCGAAATGCTCTAATCTTGGAAATGTCGAAACACCTCATGACTAATCTTCCCTGTGGTTTCTCCTAGATCTGACGATCTGGAACGATCCCAATCTTTCCTTGCTGATTCTGGGAAAACCTCAAAGGAATCCTTCCTTAGAATATTTCTCGCCACTCTCCCTCCTGAGCTTGTTCTTCCTCAAACCTTTATTCTCAACTTGAATACTCTGTTTGACACTCAGTCGAATATCAGCCTGTGCACGCCTTGCAATAGGTTCTCCTCTGAAATCCAACCACTCTCTGGACGATTCTTGGTATTTCTCTGAGATTCTGAGTCAAAAGACTTGGTCAAGCACTCCTTGCAGACAAACCTCCTTCAAGCTATCTCTCGAGAAATTTCTTAGCCAAAATGGACTTTGTCACGCACATCTTGTAGACACTATGCACTCCTTGCACACATAAGGTTCACGTTATCTCTTCTGAGCTTATGAGTCGAAACAAACTCTGTCAATGCACACCTTTTGGACGCTATGAAAACTTGCATTTTCTTGTAGAAGATAAACAATTGAAGCTTATTTGGAACCTCACAAATTCATACATCTAGCCATGTAAATGCATACATAAACATAAGAACAAGAAATAACAGAGAACTACAAATAACCAGAAAGTCTACCATTCATTCATTTAGATAGACGCAACAACACCATACATTTGGGACAATGCTCCTCTGTTATATTCATTCAACTGAATTATACATATGTTCATACACTTATCCTCGGTATCTCTCAAATATTGACTACAATGGCAACAACTCTTAGTAATTTGAGTGCCAACAACCTCTACTGGGAAACAATACAAAAGTTTATACAATAGGGCTCTTCGAGCTCTTCCCTCCAACTACTCTAAATCTATCCTATCGAATTAAAAGCTATCAACTACTTAGAATTTATTGCAATAAATATTTGTGACAGACAGATCAGATCGAATACATCGAATTTGTACTGCACAAAACTTCATTAAAATAAAATACATTCTTCGATGTCCTCATGAAATTATCTATCTCTAAATCATTTAAGATGTTCTTTAATTACAATCTCTTTCAAAAGATTTGCATGATACGCTTTCTTCAAAATTTAAATCTCTTCAAAATGTGCACTAGTGCGCCTAGCTGTCCTCCACTTATGCTTTGTTGGTGATGCTCCTGCATCATACTCCTCTGGCTGAAAAATTCATGGACTCCTGTTCATGAGCTCCTGCACTGACCTTCCATGCTTATGGATATCCTCTTCGTTTATCCAACTGGCATCTTCTACTGGTCATCCTTTCCACTTTACCAAATACTCAAAATATGTTTTCCTTCTGGTCTTCTTACCAATTCTCCGATCTACGATCTCCATCTGCGGCTTCTCTTCTACAAGCATCTACTTTTTCCACTGGATCTCCTTCTAATTTTCGGGTCCTCCGGTTCCATCTTCCCTATAAGGATACAAGTTTGCAATGTTGAATATGGGTGATACACCCACATCTTCTGGCAACTCTATCTCATAAGCATTCTCACCAAATTTTCTTAGGATTTTGCACGGTCCTATTTTCTTCAACTTTAGTTTATTATATGTTCCTCTTAGGAACCTTTCCTTCCTAACATGTGCTAGAACTTGATCTCCAACTTCAAATTGAAGTTTCCTCCTATGTTGATCAGCTCTGTGTTTATATTCATTGTTTCTCTTCTTCAACTGCTCCTTGATATGATTATGAAGCTCCTGCATTTCTGTAGGGAAGTCTTCGGCTCCAACTCTTCTAAAATCACTCTGCTCCAGATATCTCAATTCTGACACTCCCTCGAATTCGTTCCATATACTATCTGAAATGGACTCTTTTTGGTACTTCTGTTTACTGAGTCATTATATGAAAACTCCGCTTGTGATAGAATTTGATCCCACTGGCTATGATGTTTAGTGACCAAACTCCTCATCAAATCTCCTAAACTTCGACTCACCACCTCAGTCTGTCCATCTATTTGAGGGTGATATGCAGAACTAAAGGATAGTTATGTTCCCAACTTCTTCCACAATGTTCTCCAGAAATGACCAACAAATTTGGTATCCCTATCTGAAACAATACTCCTGGAAAATCCATGGAATCTTACAACTTCCTTAAAAAACAAGTTAGCAACGTGCATTGCATCACAAGTCTTCTGGCATGGGATAAAGTGTGTCATCTTGAAAATATGTCTACTACCAAAAATATGGAATCAATTCCTCTTTGTGTTCTTGGCAATCCCAACACGAAATCCATGCTTATTGCATCCTAAGGCCTCTCCGGAATAGGCAATGGTTGATACAACCCAATATTCTGCTTCTTCCCCTTTGCATACTGACAAATCTTACATATGTTCACAAAAATTTTCATGTCTGATCTCATACTTGGCCAATAATATGAACCGTTAAACTGTGAAAACATCTTATCATGTCCTAAATGTTCAGCTAGACCTCCATTATGCTTTTCCTTCAGCAAATTCTCCCTCATCGAGCACTTTGGTATGCACAACTAAAAACCCTTAAACAACAACCCATCCTGAATCAGATATTCGGCCCACTGGCTTCTGTCTCTGAGCATAGGATTCAAAAATGATTCATATGCCTCCTTGAAATCTGGATCATCATGATACATTTCTTTAAGGTGTTCAAACCCCAAGGTTTTCACTCAAAATTCCTGCAGAATTAGACATCTCCTTCTCAATGCATCAACAACTTTGTTAGCATTACCAGAAATATGTTTAATGACAAAAGTGAAAATTTTCATAAACTCTATCCATTTGGCATGTCTCTGGTTTAACTTCTCTTGTCTGGTTATGAATTGTAAAGCCTGATTATTGCTATACAAAACAAACTCCTTCGGAACGAGATAGTGCCTCCATTTCTTCAAGGCTTGAATTACGAAATATAACTCTTTATCATATGTGGAGTATTTTCTCTTAGCATCGTTCAAATTCTCACTGAAATATGCAACAGGTCTATTATATTGGCTGAAGACCGCTCCAATGGAAACTCCACTCGCATCACATATCACCTGAAATGTCTTCCCAAAATCCGGTAATACTAGAATCGGTTTTTCCATTATCTTCTCCTTCAATATGTTGAAGCTCTTCTCAGCCTCTTCTGTCCATTCGAAAGACTTCTGTATTTTCTTCACTGTATCCATCATTTTTTCACCGATCTCACTAAAATTCCCGATGAACTTCCGGTAGAAAATTGTTAATCCATGGAAGCTTCTTACCTCAAATATACTCCTTGGTGATGGCCATTCTCTGATTTATTTCACCTTCTCGGGATTCATCTTCAATTCATTCTAAGATATCAAAAAACCCAAATAAATGAGTTCCTTCTTCATGAAAGAGGATTTATTTAAGTTGATCAACAACTTCTCCCGCTACAACCTCTTCATCACTAATGTTAAGTTCCTCAGATGCTCTTCTTCAGTTTTACTGAAGACTAGTATATTATCCAGATATACGATCACAAAATTACCAATAAAATATTTCAACATTTCATTCATCAACCTCATAAAATTAATCAGGGCATTTGTTAATACAAATAGCATAACAAGCCATTCATGCAATCCCTCATTTGTCTTAAAGGTTGTTTTCCACTCATCACCTTCTCTCATCCTTATCTGGTGATATCCACTTTTCAAATCTATCTTTGAAAAATAGTTCTCTCCACTCAAACAATCCATTAATTCATCCATCCTTGGAAATGGAAACCTATACCTAATGGTAATCTTGTTTATGGCCCTTGAGTCTGTACACATTCTCGATTCTCCATCCTTCTTCGGACTCAACACAATTAGTAATGCGCATGGACTCAATCTTTCTCTAACCAAACCTTTGTCTAACAAGTCCTGAACTTGTCTCTTCACCTCCTCATTCTCTTGAGGTGTTAGTCTGTACACTGCTTTGTTCAAAAGGCTTTCTCCTGGTATCAATTCAATGTGATGGATGATACTTCTGATAGGTGGCAACGAGCTTGGCAACTCATCCACTACTATGTCAGCAAAATTTTCCAATAGCTCCTGAATTTCCTCAGGAAAATATTCCATAGAATTACTTGTAACGATAAATTTCATCTTCCTCACTACAACAAACTACATCTCCTATTCCTTCTTAACTTCACTCAAGAGTTCCTTCCCACTCATGAGAAGTATGCTTGTGTTGGCTTCTTCCTTCACTTTCTTCTCTTCAATTGGAAAAAACATATGTGTCCTACCATTATTTTCCAAAGTATAAGTATTTATTCTCCCATCATGAATGAAATCCCTATCATACTGCCATGGTGTTCCCAACAAAACATGACATACATCCATGGGAATCACATCAAAAAGAATTTGATCCCTATATCCTCCTATTTTAAATTCAACCAGGAATTGTTTAGTGACTATTACCTGATGACCCTTCTGCAACCATGAGACTTTATACAGTGTTGGATGTACAATCGTCTCTAGCTCCAATTTCTCCACCATATTTGTGGATACTAAGTTATCAGTGCTCCCACTGTCAATGATCACCTTGCATACTCTGTCTTTAGTCTTGCAAGTTGTCTTGAACAAACTGTTCCTCTGCACCGATTTTTCAACCTCTGGCTCTAGCTTTAAGAGAACTTTATTCATCATCAAAGATCTCCCATATTCTGTGCCTTCTGCCTCTACATCTCTCTTCTGTGCTTCCGAAATGTGAGATTCACCTCCTTATTTCTTTCTCTCGGGACATTCCCAAGACATGTGTCCTACCTTTCCACAGGCATAACACTTTATCTCTCCTCCTCTACCTCTTCCTCTTCCTCTAGGAAAAGAGTTTCTACCACTACTTTTCCTTCCTCGAGAACTTCCTCCTCTCTCAAAGTGACTATGTGGTTTCTCTCCCTCACCTTTGGGCTTCGGTGCCTTGTCATGGGAAACTCCTTTGCCTTTTTTCAAGCTTCTACCTTTGTTTTGTTGACTCTGCTTCCTGGCCAACTTATCCTCTTCTTTCAGCGCAATATGGTATGCATCCTCCACTGTCCTTACTGTCATCATGCTGATTTCATCCTGGATTTCATATCTCAAGCCATTGATTTAT
>SNQJ01S0067918.1:0-15976 GCA_010110895.2 Picea sitchensis
CTTCAGGAAGCATTATAGCTGATCCTTTGCGAGAAGCTTGAGGGCTAAATGGTGTGAATTTCTTCCTCCAACCAGCTTACGAAGCCATCAAACACAGGGCAAACTTGGAGCGTTTCCAGGTTAATTAGTTAGATGTTTATTGTTTTAATTAATTAGTTTAGTTAGATTTAGATTAGATTATTTAATTCCAGTTAGCTTTCTTTCTGTTTTGCAAATACAAAAAGACAAAAATAGATCCTTGGCTGTCTTAGGGCAGCAAACACATGAGTTTTGCAGGTTTTAATCAAATCTGTAATTTGTCCATAATGTACATTTGTGAATAAGGAATAACATAACTGATAATGAAGTAGTTGATTTGAGTTATTATAATCATAGTTAGTATTTTGTAGTTAGTAGTTTATAGTTAGATTAGTATAGTTAAGTTAAGTTTGTTTTTATTAGTTTCTAGTTTCCTCTATCTTAATTTGATTTCTTTTGTTTAGTTAGATTAGTTTATTTTAGTTTGTTTTATTAGTTTCTAGTTTCCTTAGTTTAGATTATTTAGCTCAGATCACTTTCTCTTTGGTTTCCTTACGAGACCTCAGAGCGGCCAACGAAGCCGTTAAACTCGTCAGGGTGGTCCATTCCAAACGGCTTGGGTTATTTAGACAACCCCGGACCGGTTCCACTCTCCCAGTTGACGGACGGTCATTTTCGCCCGTCAACAGACCCTCAATTTTGGATTTGTAAAGAACTATTTAGGAGCTACCTTAATTGAGAAGTCCTGTTTAGGACCAGAGACAAGTTTATGTTTTTCATCAAAAGCGTGTGTGATTGGATCTGAAGAAGAATTATTTTTGATTTTATCTCATGAATGGATGTTATAACGAGTAAGAGCCTTTGAATCTATTGATAAATTATCTGATTCAATATTTGTATAGTTCTTGTCTTTAATGATGAAATGTAAATCGTTTTGTTAATGCGTGATTGATGATTAGAGTTGAGGAAACTATTTTTCTTTCCATCGTTTATTACATGTATGTTCTCTTCTAATAACCGTATCTCAGTCAATAATTGGAACACCAACAGGTTAATGTATTAGTACTAGGCTTGTTGTAGGTGTAAGAATCATTGTTTGCATGCTTGAGCATACGGGTTATCCTGAGCTCATCCTTCGTCAATAGTTAATCTTCCCCCCTTTGTTACCCAGTTGGTTTATACTAGCATGTATCTCGTACTGGTCCCACCTATAAGAGAAAATACAAAAAGAGAACGTTTGAACTGAAGGAGGAGCTTTCACAAGAAGACATCCTGTCAAACACTACGTAAATCCCATCGATTAATTGGCTGAATTGCAAGATCTGGAGACCCATTCCACCATTAAATGTTGCAGAGTCTAATTGGGCCTCGGTGGCGGGTTTGGTTCCTATTGTTGAGTTAAATGGATTTAGGACCCCTCAAGAAGTCTTTTGTATTTTTAGACAGTCATTAAAAAAATCTGATTTTCACTGTATTACTGTGTTCCATGCCATATCTCTATGTATTTCCTTGTTATATCTTTGTTATATTTATTCCTTCATATCATTCTAAAAATAATCCAGATCAGTCATCAATTTATAGTCCTTGTCACCTGGCAGTTTCTACGAAGTTAATGTCCATGTCATATTCTTTAAGTTTAGCAAGAAATTTTTTCCATCGACCTTTTGTAGATTATGTTTGGTATATGTGTGTTTCTTTAAATTCACTTTGATATACATGAACATTATGAATAATACATTATGAAATTACAATTTCTTTAAGGCCAAGTGCATAGGGAATATTTACTAAAATGTCATGTTCACACCTGACTTAGTTACCGGATATGGAAGATGATTAATAGAATGCATTAGACAACTCATTAAATGAAAAGTGTGGAAGTGTGGAAGTAAATGTCATGGATTTATATGAGTTAGCCTCCGTTTTTTCGCAAATCCAAGAAAATATGCATGCCATAAATTACTCGATTATTATGCAAAATAGGTTGCTTGTCAGAATCTTCGGTGTTGAACAATTACAAATGCAAAAGTGTGGAATCCTCGGACTAGGTGAGAAACTCTTTCCTCCTAACTTCCATGCTTCTGAAAATGTTATATAAAATTCTTGTGGAAATGGAATGTATTTCAGAAATTTCGTTATCAAAAGGAATTTTCAATGTAGTTATTATTGAGGATTTGTACAGTTCTTTGTGTTACTTGTATATGCGACACTTGGCTAGCTATGTATTCTGCATGCATGCATTTCATCGCTAATATTTGAAATTTCATACCAATTATTAATTGATAGTCTTCGTCATTTAAGAGTCTGGACAATGTAGATGTCCATGGCATATTGTTGAAATTTGGAAAGAGAGTTTTCCTATGGACATTCTTCAAATTGTACCTGATGTAATATTGTTATTGGATGATGTGGTACAGACGCTATGTGAACAAAACTAGTGGTTTCTTTTCTTATTTGCTATACCTCTACTTTTTTCAATGGAATTTTCTATATGTGAAACCTATGAATAATACATTACGGAGGTTGAATTGCTTTATGCCAAACTACATCATGGTTATTTATTAAAATTTCATTTCCATGCCTGAATTAGATATAGAATACGAGGAATGATAAATAGAAAATGTTAACCAAGCAATAGGAAATCCGGACATTCACTTGGAACTGGTCCTAAATATCCTCCATTTCCTAGAAAATACAAGCAAATCAAATTGCAATAAATCAATCCCTTATAATGCAAATTAGGTGTGTTGCAAGAAATTCATGCGTGGAACCATTGCAAATGAAAAGTGTGGAAGTGCAGCGCTATCGAATAATCATTGGTATAAATAGTCCACACAGGGCTTGAAAATGGGATTAGAACAAGTAGTGGTTGTGCAAAGCATACAATGATACAAAGTGTCGATGTCCCGAAGATATAGGTAGGTGGAATACATAGATATGGTCACAACAAAGGTCTTCACACAACGTAAAAAATAGCTAAGTAAAGAGGCTTTTGACTATGAAATTCTAAAAAGATATTGGGTTCAAAAAATATTCTGACATAATATTTGCATTTAAAATTTTGTACTGCAGTAATAGGTACATGATCTATTATGACCTGAAAATATTCCTATCTTTCGAAAATCTCCAAATTAGATGCATTTTTACTTGTAATTTGCCACATTTCAGGTAGTCTTTTAAAATGGCCATATATTTGTAGTGTGCACATTCATACCTTCAACACTAGTGCAGTTGTTAGGGACCTAACCTCACTAACCCCTCACATAGGAAAAATAATATATTTTTGATGTAATAAAGGCTGACATTAGTTTATAATGTCTATTTAATAAATGGGAACAAGTCAATGTAAGAATACCTAATAGAAGCTTTCGATTCTAGAAATCCACGAGAAGGTTCTTTAGAAGATATATTTAGTATAAATGAGAGTAGGATGCATGATAATTTTTTTCTTGAGAATTATTGTAATAGAGCTCTTCTCTACTAGAGGTTCCCCCTTCGAAGAGGCAAGTGAACATTACTTTATTGAATAAATGTATCATTTTTGGTGTTGCTTTTCTCAATATTTTGTTGTTCCATTGATATATGTTGAATATTCTTGTTTTTTCATATTATATTACATCTAGTACCTTACAAGTGGTATCAGAGCACTTTCCTTGGCAAGAATTGTGTTTATTTTTTTTCAAGGCAGAGACGTGTTCTGATGTCTTAAAACTACAAATATCTATCATTTAGTGCATAAATCCATGGTCGGGGAAGCATACACACAAGAATTACAAGTGGTTCTTAAGCGCACATTGTTGGCCAGCCTTGTAACCCATGTTGGTACCCCTTCAAGTGGTAGCACATTAGACAACACCTATATATGGATTGGCCTAGATCTCGTGAATCCCTCCATATATAAATCGATCAGCTGCCTCACTGCTATAGTTCCACCGAGAACAACACTCGAGAAGATACTCTCTAGTATTTGGGTAATCGGGTAGCGTATGACTAAGGGCATGGTCTATCCTCCTTAGTTGGTGCCCTGAGATAGTGGGTCGAGTACTAGTGTTAAACCCTACACGCATATCAGATAGCTATAACACAGGGAAAACCCTTGTCGGTAGAAACCCTCAAAACCCTAACCCTTGGGACAAAACATAACATAAATGGAACATACAATATCTATTGTCGTTCAACCATGCCTCCTGCATACTGATTGCGAAATTACTACACATTTCTTCCTGTTAAGAATTTGGGCATTTTGTCACTGCATTGTTATGCAGATTTGAGTATAACTCCGCAAGAGTAAAAAAAAGAGTATAACGGTCTGTTAAGAACCAAATATCAATATAGCATAGAAAAACCTCAGAAAAAGTGCTCAATGCCTTGAAAAAGAGATAATTTCAGATAATAAGCCTCTTCGAGGGGGAAACCTCCTTTTACCCCACTTAAATGTTCAAGTACAAGATGATTCCAAATGAAAATGTCTCCTTGGTATATATAGCAAATGAAAAATGTTTCCCCTTTGGTATATAGGAGACTAGGAGGTATACCACAACTAATGGAAAAAAGTCGACATAAATAAAATAACATTACTAATGTAATTATGCCCCAATTAAGGGGTAATGATCCAATATTAGGGGCTTAACATGCCCTCCCCTAGACAAGTGTTGTCCAATGCTTGAGTAACTCGGATGATTTTGTATAAAAGACCTATCTTCCCAAGTGGAATCTTCGCCGGTAGTTCCTCCATTTAATGAGATACTCTAAAATGGATCTATTTTTGACCGTGAATTCTTGTGTCATGATGGCTTGAAGTTCAATATCATGATTTTTCCTTCCTCGTGAAAGTTCTCAATATAGTTTGAACTGATCTTGTCACCTATAACCTTCTTTAAGCATGAAACATGGAAACTGGGTGTACTCATGAAGATGCGTGAAACTCCAATTTGCATGCTTTCATAGTACCAATCTTTTGCAACACCTTTATAAGGGACATTGATAGTACTTTGGTGATAATTTATTATCCTTATTGCTTGCTTAAGGGACACTGTTGTATGGTTGTAGTCTTTAAAACACTCAATCCCCACTTCAAAACTTCTTTCACTAGTCGCATGTTGGACCGCTTTGTTGTTTCATGCCATTCTGCGCCATGGTCGTGTCCTTAAGATTTGGAGAACTTGTTGTTGACTGCATGATATTCCACTTCTTGAACCTTTAGATTTTCTTTTAGAGAATAAGTTATGGAAGGAGGGTGAACCATAAAGTGCCATAAATGGTGTCATTTTGTTGCAAAGATAGAAGGAAGTGTTATACCACCATTCTCGCAAGGGTAACCATTTGAAATCACATTGTGTTTGTTTATCGAGACAAAGCAATGAAGGTGTCTTCCGCACATTTTTCACAATCTCGTCATCCATCGACAGGGATGATAGATGAGCTATGAGCCACTGATTACCCAAACAAGAAAATAATATGTCCAAAATGTCCAAGTGAAGATGGGATCTCTGCCACTTACACAATCTTTGGGCTGCCATGTAGCTTTTGAACTCTTCACTGAATGCTATGGGTAACTCAGACTAGCTTTGGAAGGGATGAGAGAGTGCACAAAGTGTGTATACTTGGTCATCTTCATCAACAATCACCATGATGACACTCTTTCCTTGGGACTTCAAGAATCTCAGATGAAACTTAGAAACCTCCTCCCAACGTTGACTTGGGATGGTTAATTGTTGTAAAAGACTTGGTCTTAATTGTTTCACCCTTATTTTGTTGGAACTAAACATTCTCGCCACAAACCTTTGAACATCGGGCTTAAGGCTATCCTAAAAATCCTTCTGGACTCATGGTAGGTTTTCAAAAATCTCGAAAAGTCTCCCACCGAGAGTTGTGCAATCCCAATAGTACCTTTGTTTGAGTTGGGAGTTCGCATACAAATATGTTTACCTTTGTACCATAGTGAATCATTTTCCATCTAAATGTATCCATGCACTAGAATTGCTGCAACTTTTGAATGAGAGTCCACACATTTTGTCATTCTTCCATTAATCCCTCTTTGCTTCTATTATCCAATCGGTTGATGATTCAGGATAGCACGTGAGAAAGGCCTCAACATCTTCATTCTTTCTTGGAGAGTGCATCTACCACAAACATTTGTCTTCCCTCTTTTATAGAGGATTTCAAAAATCATAACCCAATATCTTGGTTACCCATTTTGTTGTTCTTCAAGATAGTCTTTAATCTGTGAAGTATTTAATATTATCATGACTGCTTTTGACCTTATGCCTACCTATTAGGTAAGGACACCATTTCTTCAATTCATGTAGTATTGCCATCATATCATTCTCATAAATGGGTTTGTGTAAGTCCTTTCCCTTGAGGGCCTGACTTTCAAAACCAGGGGCCTTCCTTGCATTAGGACAACACCACCCCATTTCCGAGGCATCACATTCCACAATAAAGTTTTTTGTAAAGTCCGGAGTAGTCAAGAAAAGAGATTTTCACATCACCTCTTTAAGTTGTTCAAAATCTTAGTTTCTCCTCGAGTCCATGAAAATGCATCCTTATTAGTTAGTACAGCTAAAGGTGCTTCTATTCTTCCATAGTAACGAACTTAAGTGTAAGTAACTTGTCAAACCCAAAAAAATCCCTCTAAGATTTTTCAATGTTTTGGGAATCAACCACCATCATGGCCTTAATCTTGTTGTGGTCTACCTTGACACCTTTCATGAGACATGACCCAAATACTCTACCTCCTTCACCCAAAGAAACATTTGGATGGTTTGGCATATACTTGTTTCTCCTTTAGTAGTTGTAGTGACTTGTCAACATGTTCTATTACGATCCTTCCAAAACTTGCTATAGATTAGCATCAAAATATTAACACAATTAAGGAAGGGGGCTTGAAAATGGAATTATCAACCCTTGGAATGTGGAAGGTGTATTTGTAAGGCCAAAAGCATGACCAAAAAAATTCATAATGGCCTTCATGAGTTCTGAATGTTGTTTTTGGGATATTCTTCCTTCATTCTAACTGAAGGATACCCTAAACTAAGATCCAATTTTTTGTGAAATAGACTGCCCATGTAGTTCATATCTAACAATTCATCAATGATGGGAATGGAAACTATCTTTAATAATGATCTTGTTGAGTTCTCTATAACTGACACATATGCCATGAGTTTGATCCTTTTCTTAATAACATATCACTGGTGTAGAGGCAAGAACTTGGCTAGGTCTACACACTCCAAATTTGGAACATTTCTTCACCATGTGCTCAATTTCACTCTCTTGGGTGTAAGGGTATCTCAGATGGCCTGATGTTAGGAGGAACACTCCCATGAATTAGGTGAATTTCATGATCATGATTTCGGCGGGTGGAAGACCTTGGGAATATCTTCAAATACTTTGGAATGCTTATCACGATGCTCTTGATTTGGAGGAATAGATGGCTTAGATGTTTGAAACTTCTAGTGAGCATAGTTGTAATAACACCTTGATGTCCCATTTTCAATAATATTTTCACATTAGAGCTTATCACCTTACCAAGTTTCCATGTGATACCTCTAACTCAATTCTATTTTCATTCCAATGAAAATTTCATGAAAAGTTATTGAAAAATTAAAAGCCATTGTTCCTAATGATTGTAACCATTGATTCCTAGTACAACATTATCAATAATTCAATCTATGGGTATAGAAATCATTGGACTAATAATACATATTCTCCATAGTAAGATTGATATTATTGCATTTTCCTAGCAATTGATAGTCCTCCATTTGCAATCATTGCTTGAAACTCATACCGGATATACAAAGCAATTGAGATCTTGGTTAATTTATAGTGAATGAAATTATGAGCACCTCCTGCATCACTAGACTATTACCTTTTATTTTTTGATGTATCCTTCGATCTTGGAGGGTTTGAGGAGTGCTAATTTAGCCAATGCATTTCAATTTATATCATGGATTCAACCTTCGCATTTAAATTTCTTCTACTGCCATCTTGAGATGGTTCTGTTCTTGTTCTTGTTCCTCTTCACAATCTATGTAGAATAATTTCTTCTCACCACATCTTATGTCCCTAATGTATTCTGTCGGCCACAATTAAAGCATAAACCTTTGCTTTTCCTCCATAATTGTTGAGGTGTCAACCTTGTAGGTTGAGGTGTTTTAGAAGAAGACATTGTTTCTATAAATGTTAGGATCGGTCCTTCTAGTATACATAGCCATATTTTTACTTTCAACATTTCTTTGCCACCTTAAATGTATTCTCCAATGATTTGGGTTCCCAGCTAACCTCATGTTGAATGTTATCCTTAAAGTTCCTATGAATACATCAATCAAGTGCTCATCTCTGAATATCTATAATTATATTCAATATTTGGAAGTTCTCAATGTGCTCGATAATTGAACCCTTGCTTGAGATTTATCAAATGGATAAAGAAGGTATTGCTCCTGTATCCCCATAGTGTGCTATCATTTCTTCCGTGAAAATTGTCCAAGTGATGAGTGATTTGCAAGAACAAAGCCATCGATACCATACAAATTGATTGGGTTCTAAATATAAAGAAGCAATTCGTACCTTTTGTGTATGTGGCACATTATGTAGATCAAAGAATTGCTCCATCTGAAGTGACCATGTGATTGGGTCCTTGCCATCAAACTTCCTCATATCGATCTTAGGAACGTGGTTGGTTTTCAACCCAAAGTTGGAGTTTCTCCATTCTTGATTCACCTTCCTTGTGTCCTCATCATGAATTTCATGGGATGCCTTTTCTCTTTCAGGTGTCTTCTCTGTTATGAAAATTTTCAATACTTCCATGATCTCCTCTTTTAAACCATCCATCTTAGTATTTATTGCCTCCAACTTAGCTTCCATCTCTTGTAGTTCATCTTTTATTACTATCTTCTTTTGTAAATCATTTATGTTCCTACGCATTTCTTCACCTTCATCAAGAGTCCAAGTAGGATTGTCTGGAGGCTTATTTGGTGTAGAAGTTCCCTTTTTGGGTGGCATGTTGGCCAAGTATCACTTTTGAACCTTTATTTTGAGGTGGTTCTGCTAGACAATATTTATTCTGTTGTATCTCCCAAGTTTTGGCCCTTCTAGGTATGAAAATTTATTTTATGTAGTTCTCTGATATTTCTTATTTGCAATGCCACAGGTTTGATCAAAATTGGATGTGCCAAGTGGAATTTATGGTAACTTCCCCACAACTTTCTGATTTTTGGCCTTTCCAGGAGATCTCACTTGTATAGAGTTCCCCGCATAAAATAATTGATATAAAATTATGAAACTTGTACCAGAAATACTACATACTGTCCACTATCCAATGAAACCAGTCTCACTCAATTTGGATACTCTAGGAATAAGTTTTGATTGTTTTACCTGGAACACCTTCTTGAGACTAGTCAATAGGACTAGTCAGATACCCTATCTTCCACAGGGTGTATCTACAAATGTAAGATGACCCAGAAGATGAATTTTTTACCACAGATACCTTACTAATGTCTGTGAATATGCTCTAAAGTTAAAGTTCTGAAATGTTACAGAACATTGTTTATAGCGAAAATTCTGCAATGTCTCAGTTCAGTACGATTCCAGAACCCTATCTTGCACAGGTTGTATCTCCAAAAGTATAAGGCCCCAGGAGCTGAAATTTTAATCCAACGTACCTATATCTGTCTAATAAATATCCTCCAATTCGTTTCTTCTGAAATGTTGTATAAAAAAGTTATACCAAAATTGCCAAGGTATCTCATATGTAGCAGCGAAACCCCAAGACCTTGAGCTCTAATACCATATGTTAAGAACCAAATATCAATATAGCATAGAAAAACCTCAGAAAAAGTGCTCAACACCTTGAAAAAGAGGTAATTTCAGATAATAATCCTCTTCGAGGGGGCAACCTCCTTTTACCCCACTTAAATGTTCAAGTACAAGATGATTCCAAATTAAAATGTCTCCTTGGTATATAGGGACTAGGAGGTATAATTACAACTAATGGAATAAATCTGACATAAATAAAATAACATTACTAATGTAATATTCCCCAATTAAGGGGTAATGAGCCAATATTAGGGATTAACACGGTCCCCCTGACACCCTTATTTGGGCCCTATCCCATCGGATTCCTCTTTTCGCCCTGATCGCCATGATACCTCTCACATGTTACCATTTTTATTTGTTGTCCCACCCACCCTTCCCGACACCCTTATTTTCCACATATCCCTTTTCATTCCTCTATTTTCCCTATCTGTTGTGATACCCCTCAGATGTAATCATTTTAGTGTGGACCCGTCTTCCTATTTTTTCGTCTTCCCAAATGGCCACCACTCACTCCCAAGAACTCAATACCTTGATTTACGACAATCTCCAGAACAAGGAGGACATCAAGACTATCAATTTCAACCTTGGTAGGATCGATTCCTTTGTTCAGATCCACCAGGACCAATGTTCCCACATCAAATACATCAAAGGCACACTCTCCCAATTAATGAGCAACTCCATGTACCCTACCTATTCTGAAAAACCTTCCTATTAGGAAGAAAATGAATCTTCCCATTACCAAGGTCCTCATTCCACCCACCTTCCTCGAGACCTTTGCCTTCCCATAATTAAGGTGAAAACATTTGATGGCTTAGATCCCACAAGCTGGGTCACGCAAATGGAACATTATTTCTCTTTGCATGGAATTACTGATGATTTAGCCAAGCTTCGTTATGGTATCCTATATTTGGATATAGAACGTTGGAAATGGTGGAAATGGAATCAAAATGAATGCCAAGGGTATGTGGCTTGGACACAGTTTTTTGTAGATATTTATGACCTCTTTGACTCCAACACCCATCATTTAGGTCGATTGACCAAGTTGAAGTAGTCTGGGACAGTGGAAGACTTTATTGTATCCTTTGAGCACTTGTATTTTATAATGGAGGGCATGTTGTATTCCTTCTTTTGGGAATGCTTTATCAGTGGTTTGAAAGATGAAATTTGTGCCCATGTTCTCATGGCCCACCCCCAAACTTGGTTGGAATATACTCAACTAACCAAGGAATCCCAACAGATTGTCTCCTCCCAAAATAGAAAACCATCTTTTCTTCCTCACTCTAAACCCACCAATCCTACCCCTCCTGCAAACCCCCTCAAGATCCAGAAATTAACCCTGGGAAAAATGGTTGAATGCCAATTCAAGGGTCTTTGTTATAATTGTGATGACAAATATTTTCCAGGGCACACATGTAAGGAAAATAAGCGTTTTATGGCCAATACTAAGGATGTTTTTGAAGAGGAGGAACTTGTTCCCCCTTTGGAGGAGATACCACCCCCAGTTGATCTGACTCCACCCTCTGATCCACCAGAAGTTGAACCGATGATGTCACTAAATTCCCTCACTGGATTCTCTTCTCCCTAGACCCTCAATTTAATTGGTTACATTAAGAATTAGAAAATCATCATCCTTGTTGATAGTGGTAGGACCCATAATTTTATTCATCACCACATTTCCCATGAATTCAATTGTTATATCCGTACCATCAATAATTTTCAAATCATGAATTCCAATGGAGGGTCCATGAAATGTGTAGGAAGTTGTGAAAATGTGTGCCTCCAAATTGATCATTATAACCTTAAATCCCATATGTTTTATATAGACATGGGAGGTTATGACATTATGCTATGTGATGAATGGTTACCCACTTTGGGCCCCATTCTCATGTATTTTAAGGAATTAACTATGCAATTCCAACAAGAGGGACAACAATATCAGTTCCAAGGAATCATAATAGATTCCCTGGAGATCATCAGTTCCCATCGAATGGAAAAGATTATCAAGAAAGGTCATTTGAGTATTATTGCCCAACTCCATTCCATTCAAGCAATTGAAACACCCTCAGTGCATCCTGACCTCCAATCTATCATATCCAAACACCAATCTACTTTTTCCACTCCCCAGGGACTTACCCATTCTCATTGTGTTCATTATCATGCCATTCATCTTGTTCCCGACAGTCTTCCTCCCAATATTCTCCCTTATCGTCATCCCTTTTTGCAGAAGAATTAAATTGAGAAAATAGTTCAAGAATTTCTCGGAGTGGGTGTTATCCATCCTATTACCAGCCCCTATTCTTCTACTGTGGTCATGGTACTCAAGAAAGAAGTTACTTGGCACATGTGTCCATACTTTTGCGCCCTCAATAAACTCACCATGAAATACAATTTTCCCATTATTGTAATTGATGATCTATTGGATGAATTGAGTGGTGCTTAGTACCTTACTAAACTTGATATCCATTCTGGCTGCCACCATATCCGTATGAAAGAAGAAGACATTCCCAAGACTGCCTTTAGAACTCATGAGCATCATTATGAGTTCTTTTTCATTCCCTTTGGCATAATGCAATTCCCCTTCCACTTTCTAAAGTCTCATGAATTATGTCTTCCGCCCTTTTCTCCATTTTGTATTAATTTTCTTTGATGATATTCTTATCTATAGTAAAACTTGGACATCCCATCTCACCCATGTCGGTGAAGTTCTCCATCTACTCGTTTAGCACCAAATTTTCCTTAAAAAATATAAATGTGCCTTTGGAGCCTCAGAAGTGGAGTACCTGGGTGATATTTTTTTCAAGGATGGTGTAAGGGTGGATCCTAAAATAATTGAAGCTATGCAGGATTTGCCTCACCCTAAAATTCTTAAGAGATTGTGTGGATTTATGGGTTTAACAGGTTATTATCACAAGTTTGTTAAGAATTATGGAAAAATTGCAACACCATCTCTCCTTCAAAAGAATGCCTTCACTTTGAATCCAACATATGATCACTCCTTCCATGCCTTGAAAGAGGCCATGTGCATGATTCTTGTCCTAGCACTCCCAGATTTCACCAAGACTTTTGTCTTGGAATGTGATGCATCGGGAAAACAAATTGGGAAAATCCTCATGCAAGATGGTCAGCCTTTGGCCTTCACTAGAAAGAAACTTTCAGATAGACATTTGGGCCAATCAATCTATAAAAAGGAAATGTTGTCTATTCTACATGTCTTGGATCTATGGCGTCCTTATCTATTGGGACAATGCTTCCATATTAAAACTGATAACTAGAGCCTCAAGTGTTTTCTGTAACAAAGAATTTCATCCCTGGAGTAACAAAAATGGGTAACCAAGATATTTGGCTATGATTATGAGATCATTTACAAGAATGGAAAATTAAATGTGGTTACTGACGCTCTTTCTAGAAAATATGAAGAAGAAGGGTCCCTCTTTTCCCTCTCCTTCATTATACTAGAGTGGCTCCAAGATGCTTGCCAGGAATAGCTGCAAGACCCAAAAATATATCTCTTGATCCAACAATTGCAAGAACATTCTCCAACTTCTCTAGGGTAATCTTAGCACAATAATGAGCTTATCTACAAAGTTTGCCTATATTTAAGAAAAAAGTCGCAAATTAAATCCATGGTGTTATCTGAGCTTCATGATTCACCCACAACTGGGCATTCAGGGTTTACAAAAACCTATTGAAGGGTCAAATGTTCTTTTTTCTGGGATGGTATGAAATAAGACATCCACACTTTTATGGCTAGATGTGATGTTTGTCAATGTAACAAGGGAGACATAGTTAAAGCACCAAGCACATTGCAACCCCTTCCAATTCCCCCTTCTATTTGGCAGGAAATTTCTATGGATTTCATTGTGGGACTACCTAAATACGACAATAATTCAGTCATCATGGTGGTGGTTGATTGTCTTTCCAAATATGCTCATTTCTATGCTCTTCAACATCCTTTCACCATATGCACAATGAATAAATTTTTCATGGATAATATCTTCAAACTTCATGGCATGCCTCATTCTATTGTCTCTAACAGGGATCCCATGTTCACCAACAATTTTTGGCAAGAATTATTCAAGATACATAGCACCCAATTGCAACTCATCACTTCATATCATCCCCAAACTGATGACCAAACTGAAATTGTCAACAAATATTTGGAAACATATTTGAGGTGTTTTGCATCTAACCGATAACATCAATGGGATTAATGGTTACCACTAGTTGAATGGTGGTACAACACATCTTACCATACAACTACTCACATGACTCCTTTTGAAGCAGTATATGGAAAAAATCCCTGGTCGTTTCTCTCATACATGTCAGGTGTCTCAAAGGTTCAGAAGGTTGAAAAACATTTTATAGTACGCGAGGCCATTTTCCGTACCCTCAAAGAAAATTTGGTGATGGCTCAAAATTGCATGAAGCAACAAGTTGACCAAGTTCATTATGAGTGTCAATTTGCTGAAGGGGACTAGGTGTTTCTTCATCTGCAACCTTATAAACAAACTTCACTCAAAGTTGACCATTGTCATAAGCTTGCTACCAAATTTTATGGTCCTTATACAATTCTAAAGTGCATTAGTTTATAAGGCTTATTTAATAAATGGGAACAAATCAATGTAGGAAGACCTAATAGAAGCTTCTTCTTCTAGAAATATCTTCTATTAGAAGGTTCTTTAGAAGATCTAATTAGTATAAATAAGAGTAGGAGGCATGAGAAGTTTTTTCTTGATAATTATTGTAATAGAGCTTTGCTCTGCTAGAGGTTTCCCCCTCGAAGAGAACATTTCTTTCTTGAATAAAGGTATAATTTTTGGTGTTTCTCTTCTGAATATTATGTTGTTCCATTGATATATGATGAATATTTTTGTTTTTGCATATTATATTACATCTAGTACCTTGCAGTAGTTTGTACATATGTCGCAAGCACATGAAAGAGTCTGGTCTGTTTCTCGCTTCTATGCACATAATGCACATATGCATGCTTATGCACTTCCTCATTTCATACAACTATATCTTCATCCTTTCCACATTTTGTAGACGTGTATCCCCACAAATAAGAGAATTATTCTATTTTTCAAGAACTGTGTGGAGAAATAAAAAAACTCACTGCAATGTAGTTCGAAACTCCTGCACTTATGCACTTCTAATACCTTGAATACTTGCAAAATGACATATTTTTGCAGTCCACTGAACTTAGTGGAAGTTGCATTTTAATTGATTACCTATATATATGTAAATTTAGGATTCATCGTAATGCAGACTAAGAAAAATTATTATCGTTGCTAGTTGTTTTCAGTTCTATTTGACTGGTCATTGCCTAAAAGTTACTAGATTTTTGCATAGAAATATGAATTGTCTATTTTGAAATCCTAGGAATTACACTATGTTAACTTTTATTATTTGCAAATCCATTAAACATATAACCTGGAAAAACAATCAATCATGGAAAATATCTTATTACACATTCAATGGTTTATAATGCATTGAAACCGTAGAAGAAAACAAATAATCCAGAAGGATATCGATGGACACCCACCTATTCCACTGGCTCAAAACATGGTTTTCCACCTTGGAAGTTTTTCTATTTTTTTTCGGGTCCTGAACTTCCGGGGTCGTTTTGAGGCCTTAAAATATGTTTTTTGGGCACCACAGCACCGAGAAAATAACCTACGACATAGTCTGGGCTGAATGGAATGTCTACTCCTCATCTAGAAATTTTCAACGAGGTATCAAGCACCCCAAATGGATATCATATGCAACATTTACACCCTCAAGAAGTTGACGTATCAACTACCCCCATCAGGGCCCACAAACCTTTTGGCATTTCGTCTTAGAGGGTTAGGGTTTTGGATTTTATTTATGTTAAAAAGGAATTTGGAGCCTCATTGAAAACATCATATTCTTGTGAATGAGCATATTCATCACATCTCTTCTCAGAGATAATCTGCCACCTTTATATTGAGTTCATTCACTCTCTATTTTTACAGTTTCTATACATTTCTCTCATTAATAGAAATTGTGTATTATTGTATATCTGTATTTATGGAAATAGTTCTATGTGTTTCATTGTTATATATCCTCCTTGTTATCACTGAAATTTCGTCTGCACATGGCGACAAGAACTCCACATCATCAAAACAGC
>SNQJ01S0067918.1:15986-27772 GCA_010110895.2 Picea sitchensis
ACCAGTTATCAAGCGTCTTTCAGTAAATCAACCAAAAACGACGACAATCTAAGCAACGAAAGAAGTGTTTTCACACTTGCAGTTGTGAAAACTGAAATGAAATTAAATCGTAATTGTCGCACAAAATGAGACGAAATGTTTAAGAGCACGATGCGACAATGATTTGTCGTAATACGACAAGGTGTAGGCAGCTTTTTGAGAGTAATCAAAAAAAATGGGTTGGCTGCCAACAGGGTCTTCGCCAAAACCATCGACCATTACTAACATGTCAATCCTCCTATTTATAACATATCATTAACTAAAAATAACTATAAAAAGTGCAAGCTAAGTAAAATAAAACATCGCCACATGGTGCTTAAGTTACTTATTCTTATAAGAGTCATCAAATGGTTTCACTTGAGTGGATGACTCTTCTCGTACTCTGACCATTAAACGTAGAGATCCTCGCACGTGTTGGCATACGAGAATCTGTGTTGGTTCATTGGGGCTGAAAGAATCTCCTTTATCTCAATTGCCCATCCTGATACTTGACTATTATAGCACTTAACTGCAGCAACATGGTCCAAGCCTTGATCAGGTGTCCCATGAACTATTGCACTTGACCTGGTGCCATGTTTGCCACCTTTGTTATCTCTGCATCCCACGATGAGTCTTGTTCGACATGTAATTTGACTATGTCATGCAAGTCGACAAAGCCATCGAGTGTGATGAATTCTGGGAGGATGATGTCTCTCATCGCCCGGTTGATATTGATTCATATATTTTCGCACTTGACCTATTTCTCTTGGATTTCCTGATGAGGTTCTTGGGCCATTTTCACCCAGTATTCGATCGAATTATTTATGCGAATGATACTGCTATCCCTTAGTACCCGAATGTCATGCTCTTTGGCATCTCGGCCTTGCTAGACAACGCTAATGTAATCAATCCTTTCCACTATTTGGTGTTCTTTATCAAACCATATTTCCATATCTTTTCATGTCGCCAGTGCCATGAGGGTGTCTTCCTGGAAATTGGCTATTCCTGTAGTGAAAAGGTGCCGCTCATTTGTGAATTTTTTGTAGGCGTCTTGGAATTTGCTTCTGAATAACATTGTGTCCTGTGTGGAGTCCTGATAATATTTTTCTAAATGGCGTAGATGTTCCAACTCCTTCAGTGTATCGACCAACTCCTCTTCATCCCTTTTCTCTCTATCCAGGGTGGCTTCTGTGATTTCCATCTCTGTG
Source organism: Picea sitchensis (assembly GCA_010110895.2). Lineage (NCBI taxonomy): Eukaryota > Viridiplantae > Streptophyta > Pinopsida > Pinales > Pinaceae > Picea > Picea sitchensis. The sequence continues at coordinate 17,213 of SNQJ01S0067918.1, forward strand.
TCGATAAGCTCAAATGTCTTAGCTTGATCCATGTTAATCAATTTTTCCTCTATGGTGATGAGGATGGAGTGATCCAGAGTAAGCCTCCTCTTATTGGTGGTTCTCTTCACAATGGATTTCCTCTTCTGATCATAGGATATGGATTGTATATTAGTAACCTCATCCATGGGTTTGGGGATTTGTTGATCTCCCCAGGTAAGCATATTCCCCAGGCTCCCGATGGTGTATATATGTTCAAGAATGGGTTCTTGAACCTCTTCCATGTGTTCTAAAGGTCCAACCTCTGGTTGTTGCTCATTGGAAGGTAAAGTGTCAACTAAAATTGAAGCATCAGGGGCAGGCTCAATACTTACTTGATAATCGGTTGTTGAGATGTCGATTTCCTGCTGTGGAAATTCTTCTTCTTATTTTACCAACCTATCTCATCCTTCGGGCTATCCGCTTGGGTCTCTGGTACATCGGGTAGCTCAGTGTCTAAGACACTTTTGACCTCTTGGTAATTCTATGGAAGGCCTTGAATTTGAGCATCGGGAGTTGGGGAAGATGTCTTCTCGGGTTCCTTTTGCTCTGTGATCTGCACCGAAGTCACCAAGGACACCTCTGAACTCTCTTCATCATCATAGATTGTTATTAATTCATGGAGGGGTTTGGTTCACTTTTCTTGTTGTTCTTTCTATCTATGGCTGAGGTGCAATGTCCCCTGGTGGTCCAACTTGTGGCATTGTAACTTCAGGGTTATCTAACCAAGCGATTTATTCAATTTTTATTAGCTTTGGGCCACTTGGAACTACCCAGCTCTCAACTAGGTTGTCGGTAGGGACCCTTGTCATTTCCACAAGGTTTGGGTCGTTCCAAAGCTGATCAATTACTCATTGCACCTGTTCCATTAGGATCAATCCCCTTGTCTGTGCCTCTGGTGTCATAGTTAGTCCCCTATTCTACACCTCTGTGGTCTCCACCGATATGATTTCTTCCCTGGCTCTAAGGGATTCTTGAGACAACTGCTCTATATTTGTCACCTATTCATTCATGCTCATGGCCTTGAACCTTGTCATTTTTGGGTCAGCCATCATTTGCACCACCTCGTCCTAGTTCTGGGCATTCTCTATAAAGACTTCATCTTCGAACTTGTCGTGAGCATACGACCAACATGACAACACCTATGAAGCATGTTACGGGACCAGGCCCTTTGGATCGTTCTTGCATAATCTGCCCGTTGGGAATCTGAATTCGAGTTGGCTCAACCCTTCTTGTTTGGCTTGAGTGGTGTCCTTTACGAAGTAGAACCCTACATGGAAGCCATAGGGTATGAAATCATGTTTCTTTTCCTTGACCAGGGTGGCGTTGTAGCCCTGCAAGATGGTTTGATAACATATTTCTCCTACTACAAGTCAGTCTGGGACATGAGTTGGTAGGAGATGTGGTGCTCTGGTGGCCCCAAACACCTTGATGTAGGTGATGCACTCATCCAAATACCAATGGCCTACCTTGGCTATCATTTTTTTGGATGCCATTGATAGCCTTGGGCATTCCTTCTTAAAATAATAAAATAAATTTGAGCGATGAATTCATCACAGATGAGGGAGTAGGATTTCTTATACATGTTTTTCCATAACACATTGAAGTAGACGTGGACCAAGAGATCTGCAACATGCTCGTTCATATCCATGTCGGCGAAGACATTTTTGGTGCACACGACATCGAGCAAGTATGAATCCATGTAAAATGTTGGTGCTTCCCCTTCCTTCGATGCCTGGGCCTACTACACACAGATGCTTAGTTGCTTGGAGATTATTGCTCCCTAGTTGAAGACGCACCCGATGATCGCAACTATGTATGCCAAAGGAATCCATGCCTCTGAAAACCTGGAGAAATCTTTCTCTCCATACAATCGAAAGATGAGAGCCATCAAATAGACGTATGGCTCTCTTAAGTTGGTTGTCCCATACCAGCCAGTGCTCTGGTTGGTAAACTTATTTTCCTCCCTCTAACATGATCCCATCACTCGGCTAGTGTCATGGTGTTCGTAGAAATCACGATGAAGTCTGTGTTTAGCCACTCCTCTGGGTCTCTAAGTTTGTAATACTTATGAACTTCTACCGGGAGGAAAACTCCAACACACCCGCCATTTTCATCATTGATTAAACACTTATGCATATCTGTGTGGTCAATGAGCCACTTCAGAACTTCTGTGCAGGGAAAAATGGGGGTTCTTCTTGCCACCATATGTAGATAGGACCGTTGGATGTTTGGAAACACTTGGTTGCAAGCACCCTTACGTCTAGATCATTGTGTGGCACACATTCTGGGTACTCTTCTCGGCTAATCCTGTTAAAGAAATCCCCCCAATGTGGGAGCGCCATATTCGAACCTGTTCTTGCCTCTGTAGCATCAAAGTTCGGGGGTTGGACAAAAACCTTCTTTGTTTTTGTCTTGATGACAGGCTTTGGCCTAGGGGCATACTCCAATTGCTTCACGGTCCCCGGAGAAGAACCTTCACCTGTCTCTAGTTCTTTCAGCTTTGGTTCTCTTGGTGAGCGTCTGGTGATTGGATTTCTCGACGACATCATTACTGCAAATTAAATAGAAATTGAGGGACTATATAAAAACTGATAAAATCACATACAAAAATTACAGCCATCTAATTTATAGACTCGGATACATTCCTCTGAAGCTTGTTAAAACCTAGTTATTTTGAAAATCACGGGATCGATACAACCTTCAAATTGCTCATCTTGCTCCTTCAGATGCTCCAGAATTCTCTTACGCTTAGAATGATTTCGTTTACAATGGTTCAAGAGATTTTAAACAGGAAATATCTTACCGTGTCACATCAACCATTGGTTATGAGTGACTTTTTAACAAATATTCCGCAAAATCTCTAGAACTTAAATCCATTGTGGGTTGACGGTGAAGGCACGGGTAGTGATGTGGTATATCGGTGATTTTAAACAGTTGTTTTGATTGGTGCATGAGGTAGAAACTAATGCGGGATAGGGTATTAATTATCTCCTCAAATGCCCAAAATTTGATCGTATATAATGCTAAAACGTCCCATTGTGTTTCTCTCTGAGTGGGTGGATCAAGGATTGGGGGTGTGATATGAACATGTTCGTTAACAACCTCCTGCAGAAAGTTTCGATGTCAATCGATCTTGCCGTACTTTGATGACACGACAACGCTTCCTTGGAGGTGTGACTCAGACCTAGGGAACCAAGGATAACTCGGGATGCCACTAGACCATATGACCCTCTTACCTGGTAAAGACATGTGGCGTTGAAAACCGGCGACTTAATTCGCTTGTATTAATCGGAGTCGAGTTTTCCTTACGTTGTTTGTTCTAAAGAAAACCTTATCTTGTCGATGCCGAAAAGTGCCCAGGATCGACTATCGGTTATAAACTTATCAAAATGATTTTAGATTGGCTCCCTTGAAAAAGTCTCGATGTCGAAAATGCATCGGGAATCGGCGATCGAGAATGAATTTCATTGCGGTTAGAATGTTTGTTGTGATCCTTCTCGATTTTCCACGATTCCAATAAAGTGCATCGAGCCTCAGGTATCGACGATGTCTTTTTGTTCTTCATTAAAGCCTGTCACCACACATCTTTTACCAATGCCAAAGGGGAATTGGCTATTGACAATATCTTTATGCACAAACCAAAACTTCCTTTTGTCGATGCCGATGGAGATCAACGCTCAACGACTGAGGTTTTCCAAATGGTTCTTTTTCCTTCATTGAATTCCTTTCGATGTCGACCCTAAGCACTTTCGGTGGAGTGTTTGGCTGTCGATTATTTATTTAGGTGTTTAAGGTATTTTTATCCACGAGGTTTCATAAGTTAAAGAAAACCTGAATCAGTGATGACAGTCATGAAAAATAAGCAAAGACAAAACATTTTTCAAAAAATGAAATCGAATCAGACAGTGCAGAAGGTCAGGTGGTACCCAAAAAAGTGAAAAATTGACAGAGGCGTTTTAGGGTGTGTTGAGTGCTCAACAAGACTGTAAAATGAAAAAGCACACAAGCTATCTAGAATGGTGGTAGCTTATCTCTGAGAAGAGATGTGTCAGCTATGCTCATTCACAAGAAGCTAATTACAATGAGGCTTCAGAGGAATTTTTAACATAAATCATAATTGATAAAACCCTAAAACTCCAAAACCCTAACCTCGGGAGATGAAACTCCAAAAAGTTTGTGGGCCCTGATGGGGGTAGTTGATACGTCAACTTTCCGAGAGTGTAATTTTTGCATACCATCTCCATTTGGGTTGCTCAATACCTCGTCGGAAAGGTCTAGCTAAGGAGTACACATTTCATTCAGCCAAAACCATGGATCCATCTATAATTTGGGAACAATCATGCCCAAAAAACATTTTTTAAGGCCTCAAAATGGCCCCAGAAGTTCAGGACCCGAAAAAGTGTAGAAAAACTGCCAAAATGGAAAATTGTGCTTTAATCCAGTGGAATAGGTGGGTGGCCACCATTGTCCACCTGGATCATTCCTCCCCCATTAGGAATCAATGGTATCAATTGGATCAAGTTCCTTCATCCGATGGGCAAGCTTCTGTTGAATCTGACTCCTGGTGAGCCACTTTCCCTTATGAAGAAATTGCCTTGCTTTGACGACCCGATAGAGTTGGATGGTCTATTGGAGGGTTTCCTTTGTCTTGGTGTCCATGATACAATAAAAGTTCACCTTTTTTATGTAGTCAGGATTGATTTATGTAGGGGCCAATTGCTTGTCCGCGTCCGAAGTATCCAGAAGAGGTGGAAAATATGGTTGAAGTAGTTCCACATTAAATATCGGGTACAAGCCAAGGAAAGAAGGAATGCTTTATTCAACATCATTCTTACCCATCTCTTTGGTAATGGTGTAAGGTATGTATTAGAGTGTGTGTAGCTTCTTATTGGGTCCTATGAGGCGCTCTTTCTGCAAATGCAACCACACCTTATCTCCCACCTAAAACTTGTGTGGTACTCAATGTTGATCATGGTGTTGCTTGTACTTGGCATTGGATTTCTGCACAATATCATGAACTTGTTGTTGGATGTGATGGATGTGATAAAAAAATTTGGATTCTTGATCATCCTCGGTCTAAGAATGGGAGGAATCTTCATGTGTATCTACAATGGGCAGATCTACGTCAATGGGGACCAATGGTTAGAACCCCAAGCACACCTGAAAAGTTTTATGGCCAATAGAGTTGTGGAGGGATCTATTGTAGCTATGTTGAACAAAATTAAGGCTTTCATCCCATGTGCATGGATTTTTGTAATTGTACATCCTCATGATATGGACAATCATCATGTTGACTACCTATATTCGTCCATCAGTCTATGGGTGGAAGGAAATCGACTTGGTTAGCTTGGTGTCCATCATAGACCATAGGTTGGACCAAAAATTTCTCAAGAACCTACTATCTCGATCGGAGATAATATTGGGTGGAAGAAAAAAATGAACCCAAATAGGTGTAAAGAAGAGGTTGGTGGTATCCTCGGTTTTGATGCTCTTCTTGCAGGGTGTCAAAACTGCCATCTTGAAGAATCAATCAACAACCAAAAAGACACAGTCATTCCCATGCTTGGTTGAAGTAGACCAAACATGTAGTCCATCGAGATGGACTCCCAAGGCCTATATTATTGGGTATGTGTTATATTCTTTGCATGATTAGTAGTGTGGTGGAGGCCCCTACGCGGGGGTTCGGGGGAAACGCCCCAGAATTTATTTTTTTCTGCATCAAGACCGCATTTTTTGGGACCGCATTATATTTAGGTGGTTTTTCGGCACATGATTTCTTTACCAATGGTTTTCTATTTTCTGGTTAAGGAATTAGGGTTTTGTAATAATTCAGGTCATTGGGTTAGGGTTTTGGATTCTGCTGGCTCCTATATGTATTTTGTATTGTAAACATTGTAACACAATGAATGAATATAGAATATGTTGGTTTTCCCGGTTTGGGTTTCTAGGGGAAAAACATCTGTGTAATGTTTGTATTTTCCATTGTATATTTTCTGTTCTTTTTCTAAATATTTGTTTGCAGTAGATATTGTACAAGGTTAGAATTTACATATATGGGGTCGGCATGGGGGTGTATAACCCTTTTTTCTTGGTGGCGAACTTGGAAATGATGTAGGCAGTGCAGGATATGATGTACTTGCAGACATCTTGTCAAATCTTTAGCCCAAAAAAATTCTTTTGCATTACTACCATTGTTTTCTTTACACCAAAATGTCATGCTTCCCAACTGTAATGAGCTTCTCGGATTAGCTTTGCACACTCGCTTGAAGGAACACATATATGACTCAGATGGCATAGAAATCCATCCTGGAGATGAAATTCTAGAATTGTTTTTCCTACGATCAATGTATGACAGGAAGTAGAAAATCCAGAGTCATTATTATATAATTTTTGTGATCCGGATGTCTCATGTCCACTGGAGTTGAGAAACGTGGTTAGTGCTTCCAATGGGGGTCGACTAAGGTAATCTATGACATGGTTGGTGCTACCCTTCTTGTAATTGATATTCAAGTGGAATTTCTATTGCTACTTGGACCACTTATGATGGAGGTCATTTTGTAACTTTCCTTGTGTCTGGATGAATTGCAAAGGTCTATGATCAGTGTGGATGATCGTTTCCTTCACCAAACTGTAATTCTTCCATTGTCGACATGCCTGCATAATCGAGTACATCTCTTTATCATAGGTTAGGTATCTACGAACAACATCAAATAGATTTTCTCTATGATTGGCTATAAGATGCCCATGATGAGTGACGACTGCAGAAATAGCATAATCTAAAACATATGTCTCAATATCAAATTGTTTGTGTAGGTCTAGCAGAATAAGGACTAGTGCTAAGCAGAGGTGGGATTTCAAATCCTAAAATGATTTATGTTGGGGTGTAGACCACACAAACTTGGTCTTCGCTCCAACCTTGGTCACCTGGCTTAGGGCCCAAGCAATATGAGAGAACCTTGACAAAAATCGACAGTAGAAGTTGGTGAGGCCCAAGAAGCTGAAGAGCTTGGTCATTATCTTCAAGGATGAACAATCACATATGACTTGGATATTAATTGGATCCACATGTACACCCTTCTCACCCATGATGTATCCCAAATATTGGATTCTTTGCATGCCAAAGGAAAATTTCTTCAAATTGGCATAAAACTTGTGTTGTCACGGGGTGCCCAAGACTTGTTGAATATGATCCAAATATTCCTCCTAGGTTTTGTTAAGGAGGATGATTTCATCCAAATATACAACCACAAAGGGGTTTTTGAATGGTTATAATAATCATCCATCATCCACATGAATGTGGCCAGGGAATCATTCAAGACGAAAGGCATGAACAATCACTCAAAGAGACCTTCTTTAGACTTGAAGGTCATCATCCACACATCATGTTTCTCAATCGACACCTGGTGGTATCCCGACTTTAGATCAATCTTACTGGAAAAATTGGCTCCCTTTAGTTGATCGAGAAGATCATCAATCCAGGGAATTGGGTTTCGGTTCTTCACTGTGATATTTTTCAGAGATCTATAATCAATAGAAAGTCGCCATGTCCCATCCTTCTTCTGTACTAGAAAAATTGGGATACCACAAGGTGAGGAACTTGGTTTGAAGTGGTCCTTTAGAATTAGCTCTTGGATCTGGCATTTGATTTCTTCATTCTCCATAAGAGAATGGTTGTACATAGGTTCATTAGGCATAGGAGCATCGGGTGTCAGATCAATTGATTACTTTACTTGATAGTGCACATGCACCCCAGTAGGTGAGGTGAATATGTCTTTGTATTCCTCTATTATCTTGTCCACCTGACGTTTTTGTGTAGAGATATCCCATGCAAAGTTTTTGATCGTTGTAGTGACCTTTTGTTAACCTTCCAATTGAAATATAAAGAGGACAAACCTCCCGATCTGAGGTACCACATTTATTCACTGCTTCATGGATATCAAAGAGACTGCATCATTTGGGACTGCCTATGGTACCCTGTATATTTGATATCCCAAAGTAATAATAACACTACGAGGCCTAAATTCATAAAAAACATGACACTTCCACATATATGGTTTTCCTAAAAAAACATCACAAAATTGAAGGGGGGGGGAATCACACAATATCTCGTCTTTGAAGAGTTTGATCCCGTAGTACATGAAACATTGTTGTCTAACACGGATGTCTCACCTCTGGCTGAGCCAACCGATGGTGTATGGATGAGGATGCGGTGTCATTGTCAAGTTCAAGCTCCTGAAAACCTATGCTGAGATCAATTTCTTATGGATATCGCTGTCAACAATAAAATGGAGTGGGGTACCCTTCACCCACATATGTGAGTGGAAGAGGTGATCCCCTTCTTCAGGCTCCTTTGGTTCCTCTGGCTAGACTTTTGTGGTAGAAATGGTGACACTAGGTTCTGCTTCAATGATTCTCTTTCCCATTTCCAGTTCTGAATTAGATTCTAAACCAACATCTGACCCTTAGTATTTTTTCTCAACCAACAATGACTATTTGGAGAGACATTCATTAGTATTGTGCCAAGGGATTTTGTGGAAGTCACACCTCTTTCCAGAGTCCTTCTTCGACTTCTTATTACCCTTATTTGTTGGTGGCTTGGGATGATTATCCTAGGGCTAGCCATCCTTACTCTATCCTTTGTCTCGGGAGTTAGGGATACCCTTACCATACTTTGGCTATTGTGGATTTGAAAACCCAAACTCTCACGTGTTTTGCTGCTTAAATTTCTACTCGATTTTGACAACACACCGATAAGCAACTCCCAATGAAGATATGTCCAGAAAATACATTTTGGTTTGGATGTACCTGTGTAGATCCCCAAGGTATTTTAGGACCATATGTCGCTTGAATTATTTGATACCCATCTTGGTGTGCAAGGTATGGAAGGTATTTTTGAACTTCAACATCGTTTGGCCCCTCTCTTGGTGCAGTGTGGTCCATGTCATGTACTTTTCATCTTAATTTCCAACAGGGTAATATTGTTCCTTGAGGGCATCAACAAAAGTTTCCAGTGTGTGTCCTGGCCCAAAAATTTTAGACTCTTCCTCGACGTGTTTCTCACAATAAGTATCCCACCAATATTTGACATGGGGAAGGTCTTTAAGGATAACGGAGGTGATGTTTTCACTGTTGGAAAAATTTTGGAATAAGAAATAACCCTCTAACAGACCTAACCATTTTTCCAAAGCATCGATGTCTATCTGGCCTTTAAATAAAGGAATATCAAAGTTAACGTGTACCTTGAAGGGCTTCACACCTATGAAGTGACTATTGGTTGAATTTGCTTCCGTTGTTGTCGACAACTGCCGAAGTATTTGGGCAAAATTATCCATCATCTCATTCCTCTATCACGCAAGGGCTTCCTCGAGCAATAGTTTGAAAGGATGTCATATTCCGGCATCCATATTTTCTTCTACCATGGGAGGTTGCTTGGGCATGTGAGAACAATTATATTAAAGAGAAACAATATCGAGACACAACTCTCTATACCCTGACCTTGTCGGGGACATGCACTAAGAACGACAAGGAGCAGACTGCTCTGATACCACCGATCTGGATTATTTTGAGAATGACTTGAAGGAAAAGATATAACATAGATATAAAAATTAAATACAAAGAGATATGTCATGGAAAACAGTAATAAAATGAAACTCATGATTTATTAATGACTGTCTGAAAATACAAAAGACTGTAAAATACAAAAGAACACAAGCTAGCTAGAATGGTGGTAGCTTATCTCTGAGAAGAGATGTGTTGGCTATGCTCATTCTCAAGAAGATAATTAAAATGAGGATCCAAAATCCTTTTTAACATAAATCATAATTTATAAAACCCTAAACATCCAAAACCCTAACCCCCAGAGATGAAACACTAAAAGATTGGTGGGCCCTGATGGGGGTAGTTGATACATCAACTTTCTGAGGGCGTAACTTTTTCATCTGATCTCCATTTGGGGTGCTTCATACCTCGTCGGAAACGTCTAGATGAGAAGTACACATTTATTTTAGTAAAAACAACGCCTCTAAGAAAAATTTGGGCACTTTCATGCCCAAAAAACATTGTTTAAGGCCTCAAAATGGCCATGGAAGTTCAAGACCCGAAAAAGTGTAGAAAAATTGCCAAAATGGAAAATTGTTCTTTGAGCCAGTGGAATAGGTGGGTGGCCACCAATGTACACCTGGATCAATGAATAGTATTGAATTTGTAGAAATCCTCCATGAATACCATGCACTAACTAAAGATGTAATCGCATCCCAAAAAACCTGTCATCAAAGTACTCTTTACTCAATGATTTTCCACCTTGTGTCGATTCTTTTTCTACTATCTTATCTTCACATATGGAACACACATATGTTATAAAATTAACATAGTATGCACATCCAATAATTTTATAGTACTGGTTCTAACAAGACACATAATATGAAAGCCCGCAGGGGTGTAGACCGATTGGCAAGTGCCGTGTAAATGGAAGGAACTATGTAAAATGAAGTCTCAAGGTCGATTCTCACCCCGATTTACTCGGAGGGCGTGCTTGCGGGC
>SNQJ01S0067918.1:27811-46205 GCA_010110895.2 Picea sitchensis
TATAAAAAAAAAAAAAAAAAGACACATAATATGAAAAAAAATTGAAGCTTTTATCACAAGTTGATTTGGTGCAATTTACGAAAAAAGAGCAGTGATCAGGAATAATGCAAAGTAAATGTCTTGTTGTTCTATGAATTGGTTAATGATTTCTAATTATGATTACATGTATTCCAAAGATATTTCATATGTTTGGAAAGGACATCCCAGTAAACACACATCATGCAATTGGCTTTAAATAAAATGGACCTTGGTTATCTATTATTCATAACATTCCCTTATGCTAGGTCTATTTAAAACACAATAATATGGAAAATATAAGAATAAGATATCCCTTTTGGGGTGATACTGTCAATTCACTAGATAAATACAACAAGAACTTCCATTGTTCTACCTTATACAAGTGGTTCTTGGACAAGAGTGCAAAAGAAAATAAAACACACAAACTCTGGACCACAGGGCTTGTCAATGCTCGTTGTGTACCTCAGGTTTTAGACTACAAGGAACTCATATCTTGGTATGCTAAAAGGTTCAATTACAGGACAAGAATGATTAAGGTCACAAAAAAGGAAAGAATCCAGTGGTGCTTACTCCCAAGGTGTTGAAAAAAATGCTTTGTCTTCCTACTGCAAATAAATCTCTTAAGGTTGTGAAAGTAAACACATTCCTAGCATCTCAGGAAGACGGTTCCAATATATTAAGAGAATTTATGCTACCTTCTACAAATATGTCAACCAACCTTTCAACAATTGACATAAAGTTTCTACAAGATCCATACCAGGACTTTGCATGGTTGTTCATGGGTGTAGTTGGACGCCAATCGAATTCACACACACCCATGTCAACATTGTATGCATTGCACTCTGCTTTCTAGAGGGATTTCATGTGTGACTGGGAATAGGTGATATCAGATGAACTTTTCTTTCAGTAGAACAATTAATTAAGTGTTCAAATTTGTTGTATGGCCGCATATCTGGTGTTTACAATTCTCTAATGCAATGTCTTTGATAGTTTTCCCATTAAAGCAAATGTAAATATACAAAATGAACCAGTCCAATTATGGCACCCTGTTCTATCCAAACATAAAGAACAATTCAATTTTTACATTGTTCAAGATAATTTTTTTAGGAAGTTCAAACATATGTTGGTTGGGGCAGAGCCCAAGAGAATAACTCAGGAAGATGAGGAATTTCTTGACGAAAAATGCCAAAAAAATACCCTTATACTCCCTATGTTTGTCTGTGATAGATATTTGGTTGTTGAAGTTTGTCGGTAGTATAAAACCTCGCGCATTATATTTGACAAGAAAATAAAAAGACAATTCATTACATTGCATTTTTTGAGTTGGTAACACAACCATCGGGAATATCGTCCATCTGAAAGAAGTCTCATAAGCACTTGTTCCATTTAATCTAAAAGAAGCACAACCTATAAGTGGTTTTGACCCTGAGGGTCTGTTTTCGCAATACTTAAAATCCATAAGATACAGTAATCCATTCAAAATATTTGACAAGGAAATGAGTGACAATCCCTGCATGAAAAAAGGACATCAATGGATGGAGTGAGGACTTGCTAATGGAAATAAGCTCAAATATTAAAAATCAAAGAAAAGAAAGACAAAGGGGGGAAACACTACCACTGTCCAATATTCCTCCAATCCCCAAGAATGTAAGAGCTCCTCCTCTAGAAAAAGAACAAAACAATATAATCTAAACAAAGAAGAGAGTAATAACATGTGTGCTAGAGGTGAAGGCAGAAAGAAACCACACCTTGTCAATATTGAATGTGCACATGTAGTCTCACAACAAAAAAGGAAATGAAACCAAAAAATAGACAATTCGCAAGATACAGGAAGCCCGGGAAGTCCAGGAGATGTTGATTATATGTAGATCGAAAGTACAAATATACCTGAATGGGTAGCCCAGAGAATTGCATAAAGCCAACAGATTACACAGGAACTCACAAGAGAAGAACTGATGTTGTTTGAGAAACACTCCTTGACATTGCACAATACTTAATACAACAAGCACAAAAGAAAACTGCACATAGATAAGTTCAGTCTCAAAAACATAAAGGTGGTTCATAGATCAAGCGATGTCGTGGATATATCAGGAGTTGGACCATCTTCCCTCATGAAACTACATCATTCCATAGGAGATGTGCTTTTTAATTCAATTTTTTACCAATATTTGTAGACCATTAGATTGAAGAAGAGAATAAATGAGCTTGAGGAGGCACTGAATCCCAAGCCACTCTTTTCAAATCCATTATCCATTCTACTCACAACGAAGACTCTCCCAAGTACTCCCAGAACCTCAAATCCAATCAGAAAATGCCTTCAATTTCTTAATGGAGTCAGAGGCAATGTTGTTGAAAACATTAACACAAGAATGGACATAATTAGATAGGCATGGGAGGTCAATACCAGTCTATGTAATATTTCAAAAAGGATTACAAATTTTACTGAATATTTGCGAACATATTTGGAGCATGATCAAGATTATTATAAAGCCCAAGTAAATACTTTCATTGCATGAATCATTAGTATGATTGACTATCAAATAAACCATACATGAATGCCCTCAGTCAAAATAATAACGCAAATAAAGGAAGGTTGGGAAGCATGAATAAATTGTTGGACATTGGGTTCAGTGCTTCCCTCGAGTTTCACGACGTCGGTTAACCCCCTCTCGTGGATCATAATTCCAAAAATTGTGGAGGAGACTAACACGTGTGGCTTTTGGTTTAATAGAAATTGTTTTCCAACAAATGGTATCAGAGAAAAAGGTCTCGAGTTTAAAACTCGCCTGACATGCGTTGGGGGAGAGATTGTTAGACATTGGATTCAGGGCTTCCCGTGAATTTTGTGACATGGGTTAACCCCCTCTTGTGGATCCTAACTCCAAAAATTGTGGCAGAGACTAACGCCTACGGGTTTTGTTCTAACAACAATCATAGTCCAACATAAATGTGATGAAAGATGTAATGGTTGCTTGTGAAACGATCAATGGAAGAAGTGGAGATGCTACCTTAAAAGAATTTTCTACTGTTAAGGAACTACATAGCCTAGAACTTTTCAAGAATTCAACCATAGTCACCAAAGAATAGCTTGATAGTGAGTTATCCATAATGAAAACCTCATTGGCTAATGACTTCGAAAGTCTCATGGAATTTGTTGATGGAGAACTAAAATAGTGGCTTGTTACATTTGTTAATGACAATGAAGACCACTTCTCAGTCATCAACCAAGTCTAGTTCGAATGCAAAGAAGTGCAGGAGGATATTTTCTCTCTTCGAGTTAAGCAAGAAATAACCATCAAGCCAATAAAAGAGTATATTGATCATTGGGTCAAGAATGGCTTGGAACAGATTGTCAACCCAAAATAACCACCGGAGACAGTTCAACAACACTCCGAAGAAACAACTCTTATATACCCAGAGACACATGTACAACAGACAAACCAAAACAACATAAAACTTCCTTCTTGGTAAGTACTCAAGAAAGCATTGTATCTTATTTTGCTCTTCTTTTCTTTCCTCACTTGGTAATGCCCTGAAAATTCCTCTTCTATGTTTTGTCAAAACCTAACACCCATTTCTAACTATCTTTCTTTTTTTGTTTCAGGTCTTTCTTTTTTTTTATGTTCCAGGGGAGCCCCAATCCCAATCTGTTTGGAAAAACTCTTTCACTTTTTACAGACCTTATTTAAAATACAATTGTATATTTTTTTATTTTGTCGAAGAACTATTTTGGCATTCATAGAGATTATTGAAAAGACAATTGTATATTTTTTACCTTGCCAAGGTACTATTTTGGCATACATAGCTACTGACATTCAAATAGAATTTTGAAGTCTATGTTCACTCTTTATCATTTTTCAATGAAATATGTTGTTATGTGCATATCTAACGATTGACTTTCATTCCATGAAATGATATTTTGATGGTTATGTTATCATTAGTAAATTTAGTATCATATTGTAAAAACTCAATAAAATAGTGTCTGGTCCTTTCTCAGGCCTTTCTTTCCTTGTCTATGTTTACTTAACCAATTGGCTCCATTGTCAAGTTTTGTTTTAATTCTGAACATGATCAGAACTTATGGTTCTGGAATTACTTTTTTTAAGATCAAAGTCTTTGTCATTTTTCAATGAAATATCATGTTTTGTGCATATGTAGCCATTGGATTTCATTCTGTGAAATGATATTTTGAAGTCTATGTTGTGATTAGTAAATTTTGTATCATATTGTAAAAAATCAATAAAATAGTGTCAGGTCCTTTCTCATGCCTTTCTTTCCTTGTCTATGTTTACTTAACCAACTTGCTCCATTGTCAGGTTTTGTTTTAATTTTGACCATGGTCACAATTTATGGTTCTGGATTTAATTGTTTTAAGTTCGAAGTTTTAGAATTGCTCTGCTTTTGGAATATCCTTCATCTCCTCAGTCATCTGTAGATGGTCTTCTCTGAACTTTAGTTAAAGAATCGAGTGTACCAGTAACTAGTTTGTGATATCCTATTGTTACAAGGGAAAAACTCTCTATGGCCAAGGGTAAACCACAACAGACAGGTATGACTGCAAAAATCAACTCAATTACATTGTATGCTATATAAATTAATGTGCAAGATAAGAAAGAGGCCTACCTTGATCCAACGTTTGATGATGTTCCACTGTTGAGCACTTCGACCCAAAGCTTTATACCTGCAATAAGTTCTCAACAAACAAGCAAAGAAAGTATATAGTGATAATGTAAAGGGGTTAGCACATCAGATAGCATAATCCATTAATAAACATTACAAACATGCCCATGGATAATAATCATATATTTGCATGATATCAGTAGGACGGGAAAGGAGTATTTCTATTAATAATTGATCGACATAAGTGTCAACATTACAAACTTCTGTGTCGGCACGGTTCGAAACCAAGGAACCAAGTTCCTTCCGACTGGGCCTCCACCACTTCAATCCTCCACCAAAGGCAAGCTCAAAGGAAAGAGACAATGAGGTTCTCTCAACAATAGGGAAAGAGCTTGGGGGCTGAACACTATGTTCAGACTTTAGGGACAAAGGGTTGTAGACTCAATACGAAGTAATTTCTTCAGAGTAACTTTTCTCTCAAAGTTGAATGCTTTCTCCTCTTTTCCATAGCTCGAAATTGTTCTTTTATAGCCTTCACAATGCAACTGAAGGACCGAGTCAGAACGTTTCCAGTATATGGAAGGCCAAGGATCATAGATCTTTTGTCGTGACATGGAAACCCAATTCCATTTTTGTATTTTCTAGCACAAATCTCGATGTACGAGGGCTGTAGTGGAGCAACCTGTGTATACGCTTGATGTATAGCTGATAGGGCACGTATATGTGGGAAAATGTTTATTTTTAGCTCTGGATTTATCAAAAAAGGATGATAAGTCTACATAGGGAAATGGAAAAAGGCCCTCTGTGCAAGATAGTAATGGTGAGGCAAATCTTGCTATAACACCTATTATCAACTTCAACGTTGTGTAGAAGGAACCTCTGCTATGCGGGGAAGTCTACACTATTTGCTTTCCGCAAAACCTAAGTTCTTCACACTTTAAATTGTGTCCCGCACATCATAACATCCACACACTTTACCTTGTTCTCTCCATAGCTCCACTTTGACACATCTTATGTTTCTTCATCTCCATCTTTACCTCCACATAATTCCTTTTACTAAGTTCTATGCGAGATGTTTTTACTTGTTCTTTTTAATAAGCATCGTTACTTGAAATAAATTCAACTCGAGAATATTTTTTAAATTAAACATATGCATAAAAACTTTTTTTTCACTTTATATACTTATATTTTATAATAAACATTGGCATTTAAAAGAAATTCAAGTATCGAGAATTAGTGCTCGAAAAATAGAAAATGAGATTGCCATAAATTAGTTAATTATAATGCAAATTGCATTACTGGTCCGAATCCGTGCTATGGAACTATTGGAAGTACGTAATTGCAAAGTGTGGTAGTGCGAAAAAATGAGCGATATGAATCATCTGCACAAGGGTTTAAATTAGACTCTATTGGTTGTGTGATGCATATGCCTATGCGAATGCCCATAAGATATAACTGTGCGGATGATATGTGTGTGCCAAAGATATATATGTTTAAAAATATTTTTTAAGTTAATCTTTGTTGATTATGAACTTTTACAGGTTGTTAGGGCGACATTCAATTCCAACATCAAGGAAACTAACATTTTTTTAATCTAGACATGCATAAAAGCATTTTTTTCACCTTATACACTTATTTTTATAATAAACATTGCTACTTAAAATAAATTCGACTAAGTATTGAGAATTAGTGCTAGAAACTTAGAAAAATGAAATTGGCATAAATCGGTGAATTATCATGCAAATTACATCCTTGGTCAAAATATGTGCTATGGAACTATTGGAAGTATGGAGTTGTAAACTATTGGAGTGCCACGAGATGAGTGATATGAATTATCCGCACAAGGGTTCACATTAGACTAAGTGTTGGTTGTGCAGGGCATATGCCTGTGTAGACATCCAGAAGACATATATGTGCAGATGACATGTCTGTGTGAAATATATGTTTGTTTAACAATATTTTCTAAGTTAATGTTTTTTTATTATAAAATTTTATAGGTTCCTAGGGTGACATTCAATTCCAACATCAACGAAAATAGTATATTTTTAAAGCTAAGCATATGCATAAAAACAATTTTTTGACTTTTTATACTTTATAATAAACATTGTTACTTAAAAAAAATCCAACTAAGTATTGAGAATTAGTGGAGGAAACTTAGAAAATAAAATTGCCATAAATCAGTCAGTTACTATTCAAATTACATCATTGATCAGAATTCATGCGATGGAACTATTGAAAGTATAGAGTTGTGAAGTGCGTGACTGCAAGAGGATCAATGATATGAATTATCCACATAAGGGTTCAAATTAGACTAAGTGTTGGTTGTGTGTGGCATATGCCTATGCAGACGTCCGAAAGATATATCTATGCAAACCATATGTCTGTGCTAAAGATATATATGTGCGGAGGATATGTATGTGCCAAAGATACATATGTTCCGAAGATATATATGTTTAACAATATTTTTTAAGTTAATGTTTGTTGATTATCAACTTTTACAGGTCGTTGGCATGACATTCAATACTAACATCAAGGTTATGTTACATTTCCAGTTAGTTGTTTTAATTTTCATTATTGATCTCTTGTGCCAAGAACTCTACCCACTTCGCTTCTCGCAATTCTAACATGCATACACTTTGCATTGTTTCTCGACCATCCTAACTTCCAAACACTTTACATTGTTTCTCACATATGCTAACCTCCTCGATGAACACTTCACGTATTCACATTGCTTCCGACATATGCTAACCTCCACATTGAACACTTAACTTATTTTTTATCGAGTTTTCTTCAACATTGAACACTTTAACTTTTTTCCTATTTTTTACAAAGTTTTATGAAAAATGTTTTCACTTCAAAGACTTCACATTCCTTTCCACATATGATAACCTTTCCATTGAACATTTCACTTATTTACTAATGCAGAGTGCAGAGGTACAAAAGATATTTGTCCAGAGCACACTGCATAGATATGGTCATGGAAAAACGCTCCTCACAGCTTGAAAAATGGATAAGTAAAATATTAAAATTAAAATTATGACCATTAATCTAGAATATTTTTAAGCTAAATATATACATAAAAACTTTTTGTTCACTCTATATACTTATTTTTTATAATAAAAATTGTTACTAAAAATAAATTGAACTCAACAATATTTTTTAAGTTAAAGATATGCATAAAAGAATTTTGTTCACTTTATATACTTATTTTTTTATAATAAACATTGTTACTTCAAATAAATTCAACTAAGTATTGAGATATAGTAGTCGAATATTTGAAAATGAAATTGCCATAAATGATTTGGTTATCATGCAAACTACATTGTTGATCACAAATTGTCCTATGGAACTATTGGAAGTGTAGAGTTGCAAAGTGTAGGATTGCGGGAGGATGAGTGATATGAATTATCCTCACAAGGGTTCAAATTAGACTAATTATTTCATGTGTTGAGGATATGCCTATGCAGACGTGTAGTGGGTTTTCCTTGCTTCCTACAATTCTAACATCTGTATACTTTGTAATTTTTTTGTTGATCCTAATCTCCAAACACCTTACATTTCTTCCCTCATATGCTAACCTCCCCATTGAACATTTCACTTATTTACATTTATTCTTGCATATGCTACCCTCCACATTCAACACTTATTTACTAGGTTTTATTCCACATTGAACATTTCACCTTGTTGCCTAATTTTACAAAGTCTTATGCAAAAACTTTTCATTGCAAACACTTTACATTGCTTCCCACATATGCTAACCTCCCCATTCAACATTTCACTTATTTACTAAAACAGAGAGTCGAGGTCTGATCCAGCTGGATATTGGTGGCCACCCACCTATTCCAACTAGCTCCTCATGTCCGTTTTTGTTCAGCACGTTCTTCTGTACTTATTTGTAATTGTGGGTTCTACACTTTTGTGGCTATATGAAGCCTCACACATCCTCTAGGTGGATATGGGTGGCCTCTCTCCTAATCCAACTGGCTTATTTTGTATGTTTTCGTGTCAACACATCTTGTTGTACTTCTAGGTCCATTTTGGGGCCCTAAACGTTGTTTCTTTGGCTCTCCACAGTCAAACTGTAGACAGAGCTATATTTTGATGGGAAAATGTGTATTTCTCTTAAATACCTTTCCAACGGGCTATCACACGCCTAAAACAGAGGTAGTATGCAAAATTTATGACCCTAGGAAGCTGAGGTACCAAATTACACCAACTTACCCATAGGGCCCACATGACATTTGGCGTTTCACCTTCTAGGGTTAGGTTTTTGGATGTATAGGTTTTTGGAATTCATGAGTAATATCAAAAAGGCCTATGAAGCCTCATTGTAATCCATTCTTCTCAGACGGATGCGCATAGCAACCACATCTCTTCTCAAAGACATCTACCACCATTCGAGCAAGTTTTAGTTCTGCAGTTTTACAGTTTCAGCCTATTTCATTATTTAATAGAAGATATTTTTCACTGGATATTTGTGTTATTATTCATATATCCATGTTTATTGTATTCATCATGTTAATTAGTTTGTTCTGCTCCTAAATCCATCTCCCTGACAAGGTCTGGGTACAAGAAGTTGGGACTCGAACCAATCGAGCCATTACAAGATTGACCGCGTCGAGCCTGACAACAACCCATGGGAGACGAAAAAAAAGATGATGGAGCAGGAGATCCTATTAAAATGTTTCTCGATGAATCCCTCACGTGAAAAAGGAACGAAATGATGGACAACTTCGCACATATCCTTCGACAGTTTCCCACAGGAGAAGCATCTTCATCAAGCAGCCATGCAACCCCCTTCGAGGTACATGTAAATTTTGATATTCCATTATTTCAAGGATTGATAGATGCAGATGTTGTAGATAAATGGTTGAATCTGATCGAAGGATATTTTTTGTTCCACAATTTTTCTGATAGGGAAAAGATCACTTTTGCACTCCTGAAGGTCGTTCCCCATGTTAAAGATTGGTGGGATACTTACTCTGAGCAAAGGATCGTGGAGGAATATACAATATTTGTGGTGGCCCCTACATGGGATTCCTTCTAGGATACCATTAAATAAAATTACTACCTTGTTGGAAGCTACGAGGACCAGTACACCAGATGGACCACCCTACATCAAGAAAGGGACCAGACAGTACCAGATTTCATCAATATTTTCCATACACTACACACCAAATTGGGTATCAAAAAATATGAGCGTCATCTGGTGCTAAAATACCGCAGTTGTTTGCATAGATACATTCAAACTGAAATGGAGTTTCTAGACATCACCTCATTGGGCACGAATTATAGATATGTTGTCAAGATTGAGCAGAAATTTAAGCAGAAATGACGAGATTTTGGATCTGCAAACCCCTCACAGTCGAAGTAGGGAAAAGGCATCCCCAACCCACACATCAAGGGACCAAGTTGAGATGGCCACCCTCAAAACATTAATTCCAAGCTGCAACATAAGAAGGGCAATGAGAAGAGGAAGAAGGACACGGGAAAATGGTGTGAGTACGATAAAAGTCCTTGACACAACACCAAACAATGTCGCTCCTAGCAATCCCTCGTGGTCGAGCTGAAGGATTCTGAGTCAGAGGTCGATTATGATTCTGAGTCAAATCTTGAAGGAGGGAAGCGGATTATCGATGTTGAACCTAGTGCCACTGTCACTACCACCAAAGTCTATCCAAGAGAACCAGAAGAACCAGAGGAAGGGGAATGCCTCTTTCACTCGTAGATGTGGGTCAAGGGGGCTCTGATTCATTTCATTGTTGAAAACGGTAGTCATAAGAACCTGATTTCAACAGAGGTCATCAGGTGGTTGGACCTGCCAATGACGTTGCACTCGCAGCTCTACACCATCGGGTGGCTTCGCCAAGGAAGAGATCTTTGTGTCATCCAACAGTGTCGTCTGCCCTACAACATCAAGCCTTTCAAAGATGAGGTACTGTGCGATATTTCTCACCTTGAAGTTTGTGATGTTATTTTAGGATAACCATATTTGTGGAAGCGTCATGTTGTGTATGAATCTAGACCCCGCAATGTTATTATTACTTTGGGTAGACAATTTTACAGGATACCAGAGGTAGCGTCACCTACTGCTATTTCTTTAATCTCTGCTAAGAAATGTAGTAAGGTCATTTCACAGATCAGGAAGTTCATCTTCTTTGTGATCTGTGCTCATAGTAAGTAGAAGGTCGTCGCACATCAGTGGCCTCTACATATCGCCTCTCTTTGCAGAAGCAACAAGTAGACGAGATCGTGGACGAATACAGAGACATCTTCTCCTCACCTACAGGGGTATGAACACACTGCCAATTCAAGCATCCAATTGATCTGACCCCTGACACACCTCTACCTAATGGACCAGTTTATCGGTGCTCCTTGATGGAGAATGATGAAATCAGGCATCAGATCCAAGAGTTTCTTCAAAAGGGGCACATCAGACCCAGCGCCTCCCCTTGCGGAAGCCCAATTGTACGGGTGCAAAAGAAGGACGAGACTTGGCGACTCTGCATTGATTACATAGCCTTAAACAAAATCACACTCAGGAACCCCTACCCCATTCCCAGGATTGATGACCTTCTTGACCAACTCAAGGGGGCCAAGTTCTTCAGCAAGATTGACCTAAAGTATGGCTACCACCACGTTCCCATCGAACCAACTGATGTATGGAAGACATCCTTCAAGTCTAAAGAAGGTCTCTATGAATGGCTAGTCATGCCCTTTGGATTAAAAAATGCACCAGAAACTTTCATGAGATTGATGGATGATGTATTGCAACCCTTCACCAACTTTTTTGTGGTATTATATTTGGATGATATCCTCATATTCAACAAAACATGGGAGGAGCACATGCAGCATATTCAACAAGTTTTGAGCACTCTATGACAACACAAACTTTATCCCAACTTGGAAAAATTATCCTTTCGCATGAACGGGGTCCAATACTTGGGCTACATTGTTGATGAATATGGGGTACATGTTGATCCAGATAATATCTAAGTCATCTATGACTGGCCAGCCCCGACCACACTAACCGAGCTTCAGAGTTTTTTGGGACTAGCCAACTTCTATCGATGATTCATGTTGGAATTCTCCCATATTGCATGGGCCCTCAGCCAAGTGACCAATGGTGGTGGTAGGGCCAAGTTCATGTGGGGGAAGGAGAAGCAACGAGCATTCAATGATCTGAAGCATCACTTTTTCTCAGCTCCAGTACTCTCCTTTCTTGATCTGCAACAACCATTTGATATTGAGAATGATGCATCTGACTATTCTATGGGTGTAGTTCTCACTCAGCACGGGCATTTGGTGGCATACCATAGTGAGACACTCTCCAATATTGTCCGAAAATACCCCACCTATGACAAGGAAATGTATTCTAATGTACAAGTCATTCGTCAATGGAAACATTACATTATGTGGAAAGAGACGATCATACACACTAATCACAAGCCTCTGTAGTTCATACACACAGGGGAAATTGCAGAATGACTGCCATCAGAAGTGGTCCACCTACCTACAACAGTTCCATCTCAACATCAAGTGTAAGACATGTATCTCTAATCATGTTGCTGACTGCCTCAGTCGACCTCCTGTGGTTGCACTCACCACTATGCTCCAGTCCTGTGGACATGAAGCATCTGAGTGGCCCCAACTTTATTAGCAATATCTAGACTTTGCCACCACCTGTGAGCTCTTGGGTACAGGCACAATTGTCACTTATTTTCATATTTAGGACAGACTCTTATGCCACCTGGGCCATCTATGTTTTCCTCCAAGCGAGCGTGCAAAGATGATTTGGGAAGCCCACTATAGTCGGGTGGCAGGACATTTTGGCATAGAGAAAAATGTGGTCGTTCTTCAAAAACATTTTTATTGGCCAAAACTTCGACAGGATGTCAACAAGTATATCATATATTGCACTGTCTGTGCCATTTCCAAGCCAACCATCAAGAAGCAAGGCTTACACACCCCTCTTCCTATTCCCGAGAAGCCTTGGGAATCCATCTCAATGGATTACATGTTTGGCTTTTCATCCACCAAGCAAGGAAATGATTGTGTGTTTGTTTTCATTGATCGGTTTTCGAAGATGGTCATCCTCACAACTTGTAATAAGAAGAATTTCACAGTGGCAGATACTGCCAAGCTCTTCTTCAAACGAGTATGGGTCCACTTTGGGATACCACAAACCATCATTTCTGACCGAGACAACAAGTTCCTCAGCACCTTTTGGTCGAGCCTCTGGTCTCTCTTGGACACCAAGCTCACAAAATCCACTACTTTCCACCTCCAAACCAATGGCCAAACAAAGGTCGTCAATCAGATGATTGTGCACATCCTGAACATGTAATTTTCTAAGAATCCATGTACATGGGATGAGAGTCTCCCATATGTCCAACACAGTTACAATAGGGCTCTCTATAGTTCCATTGAACATAGCCCATTTCAGGTGGGTTTGGAATTCCAACCTTTGGGACCCATTGATGTTGCACTTCCTCTTTCCGTTGCACATACATACTCTTCCCCTGATCAGTCTGTGATTGACAAAGACACCAAATTCATTGAGCAGATTCAACACATCCGCCAACAGGTTCAGGAGATTTTGCAGAAATCCAATGCTAAGTACAAGCAACGCCATGATCAACACAGGGTACCACACCAATTTCAGGTTGGCGACAAAGTCTCGTTACATCTGCAGAAGGAGCATCTCATCAAGCCCCATCAGAAGCTTCTCCCACTTCGTTATGTGGGTAGCAATGGGTTTGAGCTCAACACTCCACCCTTCCTTGGTCTGCATCCAGTATTCAATGTGAACCTCTTTCAACCATATTTTCCTCCATTACTGGACACCTCTGAGATTGCAGAACAACTGACACCCACATATCTCAACCCTCACTACATGGAACAAGCATCCACTAATCAAATAGTGGACACACAGGTCAAGGGCACTCACCAGCAGTAGATCCATCTTTATCGAGTTGTCAATACAGGGAAAGTCCTACACCAAGGCAAGTGGCTCACCCAAGGCCAGATCTAGTAGAAGTTTCCTCACCTAATGGGGGACCTCAACGCAATGGAGACCATTGCTTCCTAAGGGGGGAGGATTGATCCAGGTGGATATTGGTGGCCACCCACCTATTCCAACTGGCTCCTCATGTCCGTTTTTGTTCAACATATTCTTTTGTACTACTTTGTAATTGTTGGTTCTACACTTTTGGGTTGTTTGAAGCCTCACACATCCTTCAAGTGGATATGAGTGGCCTCTCGCCTAATCCATCTGGATTATTTAGTATATTTTCATGTCAAGACATCTTGTTGTACTTTCGGGGCCGTTTTGGGGCCCTAAACTTTGGTTTTTGGCTCGACACAGTCAAACTATATACGGAGTCAGAGTTTGATACAGAATGTGTAGTTCTCTGAAATACCTTTCCAACGGGGTATCACGCACCTAAAATGGAGGTTGTATGCAAAAGTTACGACCCTAGGAAGTTGAGGTACCAAATTACACCAACTTACCCATAGGGCCCACATGAATTTTGGTGTTTCGCCTTCTAGGGTTAGGGTTTTTTATGTCTAGGGTTTTGGCATTCATGAGTAATATCAAAAAGGCCTCTGGAGCCTCATTGTAATCCATTCTACTCAGACGGATGCACGTAGCAGCCACATCTCTTCTCATAGATAGCTACCACCATTTGAGCAAGTTTCAGTTCTGCAATTTTACAGGTTCAGTCTATTTCATTATTTAATAGAAGATATTGTTCGCTGGATATTTGTGTTATTCTTCATATCTCTGTGTTTATTGTATTCAGTCTGTTAATCAGTTTATTCCTCTCCTAAATCCGGATCAAGGTCCAAAATATATATCTGTGTAGACCAGAGTACATAGTGTGAAGATATCATCATAGAAAAACACCCCGAACAACTTGAAAAATGAATAAATAGATATTAAAATTAAATTATGGTCATTAATCAACAATTTGTTTTAGTTAGACATAAGCATAGAAGTTCTTTGTCCACTTTATATACTTATTTTTCATAATAAACATTGTTACTTAAAATAAAATCAACTCAATGATGTTTTTTTACATAAACATATGCATATATGCATTTTGTTCACCTTATATAGTTATTTGTTTATAATAAACATTGTTACCTAAAATTAATTCAAGTGAACACAATTTTTTAAGTTAAACATATGAATACCCCAGATGAGGTGAAAACTGGACAACATGCGCCAAGGGAAGTTAATGCATCCTGCAACCACCTTCCCCCCTCTATTCATCCTGATGTAAAGAATTAACACGGCTAGTGTGGAGGTGCATCTATGTAGTGTGGGAAACTTAATGAGCCGATCGATTCAAGTGTTGGATTGCTACAAGACTGGTGCAAGGAAGATAAGGGATGTCAACTCAGATTTACAGGTGTTTTCCATTACCGATTTGGGAAACTTATTGGAGGTAAGGCATGATATCTATTCTATTCTGTTTTTTCAGGCATTGGGGTTGGTATCCTCCTTCCTCACTGGAATTATTCATATCCACGACTCTCAGATCATGTTTCTCTTTCTCCCTTAACCTTCTGATTTTCTTGCAATTGCAATGCCGCGCGAGAGGGGTAAGCCGAAGTGCAGAACATCATACTACAACTTTATGGCCCAACGACTTCGTTCGGGTCCTTCTTCCTCACCAATTCTGCCACCCTCCACTGGCCCATTCTTCGTCGACTTTCCCTCTATGGCTTATCCCTTCAGAGATCTGAACTGGAGAAGGGACGAAAAAAATCGATTTTTCATTGAAGAAGAATTCCCTCTAGTGCCTCCCTAATCTCCTTTAGACTCCCAATTGATTGCTTCCACATATTTACAACCCTCTCTTCTCAATTCCTTCCGAGAGATAGGTGTTTCCCCCACCCTAGCTATGGGAATTTGTCTAGTTAGGGAAGAGGCTCCTCCTTCGCTTGACGACAGGGTTCAGGAAGATGCTCATCCAGAAAATGACCCTAACCCTAGTGCAGATACAGTACCCAAGGCGCCCTACCGATGCAGTTTCTCATAGGATCAAAAGCGGTTGATCTTCGATCTGAGAAGGGATGTTGCTGACCAACTTTTTCGTCATACCATCCTTTTTCATCGATTGGATTCCTTCTTCGACTCTCTTTCAAGTGAGCCAGTCAAAAGCAGGTTCCCGACTTGCTATTGACCTTATGTATTTTCTCTAGCCTTGCCTTCCGACAATCTGAGTTCTTCCAGTGCTTGAATTTTATCATGTCATGTCTTTTTGTTCAAATTAGTCATAGCTACAGTATTAGGTAGGCCCAGGGCCAGATTACAACTTTCACAGTTTTGTTTCTAGCTACTTATGCATATCAATTTAAACACGGATGCTTTCACAAGCTTGAAACCAGTTCTAGTTTCCATCTGTTTGGCAGAACATGTTACAAGCTTTGTTATTTGTACAAGTTTACTGGTTATCTAAGGTAATACAACTTTTATTTACAAAAAAAAGGTTAAACATATGCATAAAAGTCATTTGTTCACTTTATATGCTTATTATTTATAATAAACATTTTTACTTAAAACAAAATCAACTAAGTATTGAGAGTTTGTGGTGGAATCTTAGCAAATGAATCTTCCATAAATGAGTTGGTTGTCATGAAAACTATATTGCTTGTCAGAATCTATACCAAAGATATATTTGTACCATCTTTTTTAAGTTAAGCATATGCATAAAAACATTTTGTTGACTTTATATACTTATTTTTTAATACATGTATATATGTAAAAGCATTGAGATATCTAAAAAGTTAAAAGACTTTTGTGTTAATGTTTGTTGCTTATCAAATTTTACAGGTTGATGGAGCGACATTCAATGTAACATCAAGGCTATCTTATCTCTTCTGCGAACAATTCTACCTACAATTCTAACGTGTAGATACCTTGCATTGGTTCCTGCTCATCCTTACCTCCAAACACTTTACATTGCGTCACACATATGCTAATGTCCCGATTGAAAACTTCACGTATTTACATTGTTTCACGCATATGCTAACCTCCCCATTGAACACTTCACTTATTTACTAAGTTTTACTCCACATTTAACACATTGAACAAATTTTCATGCTAAATGGTTTCACTGCAAACACTTTGCATTGCTTCCCACATATGCTAATGTCCCCATTGAACATTTGACTTATTTAGTAAGTTTTACTCCACATCGAACACATTACTACTTCACTTATTTTTACAAAGTTTTATGATAAATGTTGTTACTTGTTTCTACTTTATTCTTATCATTGTCTTATTTCCATAAACAATAATACTATTCTTGTTTATTATATGAATTATGTTTTGATAAAGACTATTAATTGCCTATTCATTTAGCTATATTAATTCACATTGTTCAACATATATTTCCCAACTACCTCGGCAAGGACTGCGCTATCATGCAACCCTTGTTTATTTTGGGTTTTAAGCGTTTATTTGCTTCCCATATCATAACTTGGAAAAAATTACAAAATATCAAAGACTATCTTTGAAAAGGGAAATCAAAGTATGGGTTCTTACAGTTAGTCTTAGGTTAATGGAGTCACATGCATATCTCATATTATCATATTAAGCCTAACTAAACATCATGTATGTGACATCTTTTAAGTCAATCGGTATTGACAAGAGTCATTTAACTGGACTATATGTGCTCTTGGTTCGTGAACTAGGATTAGTGTCTATACGTGCGTGTGGGGGTTTACCAACAAATGATACATCCATATGTATCCAATGTTGCATGGAATGATACGTTGCATCAAGTCAATGGAAGAGCATTACTAGAAAAGTTAGGACATCTTCCTATCTTTTCAGGGTAACTATTATTTGCCACAACATATAAAAAGCATCTAGACAGGGACATTATGCCTTTTCAACATTAGTGGTACATGCAAAAAGCATCTCGATAGGGACGTCATGTCTTTTCAGCATAAGTGGTATTTTCCACAACATGCAAAAAGCTTATCGGCAGGGACATCACCACTCCAATGATACTTGTTTTGTGAAGCAAGGGATATTCAAACATGTGGCACTTGTTTTGAGAAGCCAGGCATATTCAAACGGGTTGTCTAAGATGTAATGAAAAACAATAAATTGAATCCTCTTACATTTCTCACTCTCAAAGATTTGGAAAAGCTTGGCATGTGGTGTAAGAAAAATGGCAAGGATGTCATCACAAAAATTGTGTTTCAAGTGCAATACATAGCCTTAATGTGGAACCCGTAGGTTGGGAATTAGCCTAGATAAAAAAAAACAAGTGCAAGAAGAGATAAAACACTAAGAGGCCAAGATTAAAGAGACAAGGTGGAAAATGTGTATTCTAAGATGAGTTGAAGAAGATATGGGTGAGGCAAGCAAGCGATTTGGGCACTCAAACAAGTGATCGACAACGTTTAGATCGTTGAAGAACAACGGTTAGTATTTTTTTCCTTTATTTTTTAAATTTTTATTTTTATCTCTTCTAACCATTCTTGTCCCAACAATAAGATATTTGTATTTTATTGTTTTTATCAATAAAATAAAATCAAAATCAAAAAATATTTATTTATTTATATATTTTAATTAATTTTCATTTTTACAAAAATTGAGATACAATATTTTATACAATATAAAATATTTTGTAAATTTATAACAAATATAAATATATACAAGAATATAATATATTATATAAAAAAATTATAACAAATATATACAATACAATATGTTATGCAAAATTAAAAT
>SNQJ01S0067919.1:2853-21131 GCA_010110895.2 Picea sitchensis
CAGTTGACTTATCATGTTCAACATGATCTGCTTGGTGGGATTTATGTGAAAATCATACTCCAACATCTTGACAATCCATTTTCCTCTTTTCCCCTCGCTATCTGGATGGACCATAATCTCTTTGACACTGCTGCTAGGAACAAAGGTTGTTATGCTAGAATGTAGCATGTAAACCCTAAAGGCCTTCAGTGATTTGACCAGTGCATAAGCCTGCTTCTCTAATATATCATAAATGAGCTCAACATCTTAGAGGGCTCTACTGAAAAAGGCTATTGGCTTCTCATGCCCTTCCTCATTTTTCTGCAGCAGTACAGCAGCAATTGTTTCCTTTGGGGCAAAGTAAAAGATGAAGAAACCTTTGGTATAGTCAGGGCTGGTCAATATAGGTGCTTCAACTAAAACTTTCTTGATTGTTTGGAAAGTCGATTTCTCCTCCAAGGACCATTTTATCAGAGCATATTTGTTCAACATGTTAGTAATAGTCTTCAGAATTTCATCAAAATTTGGCACAAAGCATCTGAGGAAGTTTATCTTACCAATAAAAGACTGGACAACCTTTTTATTTCTGGGAATCTCAATTTGTTGAATGGCACAAACTCTCTTTGGATCAATTTTTATGCCTCCCACTGATATGATGTGGCCCAGGAGCTTTCCTTCTGGCATGGAAAAGTGATACGTCCTAGGATTGAGAGATATCCCATACCTCTTTCATTTCTTGAAAACTTGCTCCAAATGTTGCAAATGTTCCTCATCAGACTTGGAGAAAATGGTAACGTCATCTAGGTATATGACCATAAATTTTTCTTTATCCCCCACAAAAACTATGTCCATGGCCCTCTGAAAAGTGGCCCCTGTGTTCATGAGCCCAAAGGTCATCTTGTCATGCATGAATGTTCCCCACGGGGTGGTGAATGTTGTCTTTTCTTTATCTTCCTCACAAACTGTTATCTAGTTATAACCAGAGTATCCATCCAACAAGGAAATTATGTGTGCACCTACCACCCTCTGTAAAATATGATCCATCTTGGGGAGGGGGTAATTGTCCTTCAAAGAACACTCGTTGAGATTTCTGAAATCAACACATAAGCATATCTCCCCACTTTTCTTCCTCATAGGTACTAAGTTGGCCACCCAATTTGAATACCTCAATGGTACAATAATCTTCACATCCAACATTTGTTTTAGCTCTTTCTCAATTATGGACATTAACATAGGATTAAATTGTCTAATCTTCTATCTGAATGGCTTGGAGATAGTTTTTAGAGGGATCTTGTGCTAGATGATGTCAGTATCAAATGTCTTCGAATATTCATAGGAGCATGCAAAAGTATCAGAAATATTTTTAATGAGACTCACATACATGTATTTTTGTTCTACAACCAATGCTTTGGATAGCTTTATGATCTTGGGATTCTCAGTGGTCCCAATGTTGCACTTTGTCACCTCCTCTTCTTGATTCTTCATGGCAGTTCCTTTGTAAACATCGTTGTTGTCGAACAATATTTCCAATGGTATTATTCCTCTTGGAATGTGATTGGTTTTCAGCTCCACAATATCATGACCAGCGATTGTCTTCAGCAGATGAGAAGATTGTTGATCTTCTAATTTCTTATTTTCATCTTCATGACTTTTTTGATCAATTGAGATATTAGAGAATTCATCAATGGTGTGAAGAAATCTCTGCAACTATAAATCAACACTAAAGACTTGCCAGTGCTTTATGTTGTCTGGTATGGTTGTTCTATGTTTGATTTCCACTTGATATTTAATATTTGGGCCAATGGGAGGCCTGAACGTGCTGGCAACTAAGGCCAAAGAATCATCTTTCTGATTTTGTTCTTTGGGAATGAAAGAAATGTTAAATTCTAGAAATCAATTATCGATCAGATCCCATACCTTATTTTTGTACTACTTGAGCCTTTTTTGCTTAGTTTTATAGATATTCGTCACTTGATTGATGACCAACTCAGAATCAGGGATGATTTTAAGGATGGAAATTTATTTGAAAATGTAAAAACCTTGGCGAATCTTACTAGTCCTTCATATTCCAACTATAAATGATTGGCAATATTTTTGTAAAAATATTCAAATTTCTAAGGATTTTATATAATTTTTATAAAATTTTGGTGATTTTTAAGGTAAAATGATTTTATCATATAGAAATTGGGCAAATCATTTTTAAAATAGTGAATCTTGTTTTTGGAAAAACCATGGAAAATTAGCCCATGAGCAAAATTTGGCCCCTAAAATCATCCCTACTCAGAATCACCAAAAACTACTAAAAAATCAATGGCCATGTCTTTGGTAGCCCTCAATCCCAATACTAGAGCTTCATATTCAGCTATATTGTTAGTAGTCTCAAACTCTAGCTTATAAGAGAGGGTTATTACTTCTTCTGAAGGGGAAATGAGGAGAATACCTACACCAGATCCTTCTTTTGATGAAGATCCATCGAAATACATCTTCCACACCTTGTTTTGTTGACCATTCATTGGCTGATCTCTGTGTTGGCTGACTGATATTTCAGGTTCATCATCGTTTAAATGAAAAACAAACGAACCCATCCCATCCTCAACAACATAAATGGGCTGATTGATTGGGTTTTGATGATCACTGACTATGTAGGTTAATCTAACCTCTCTGTATAGCCTCCTTTTCTCACCACCAAACACGAGAATGGTGGCATATGTGAGGTCCATTTTCAATGATCCTCCAACCTTCTTAGCATAAGTTCTGGATAATAGCATGCCAAACTTTGGGGGGATTTCGGCCACCACAATGTCCATCACTACACTCTTCATGGGTAATTGTGCTAGAGAAACCACCATATCCTTTATCAATCCCGGGCATTTTACTTTCTTAGAATCAAAGGAGTACATGTCTTGGTAAGGCTTGGTAATATCCATACCTAGTTCTTCCATAACAACTTTGGGCATGACATTGTGAGAGGCTCTTGAGTCCATAAGACAATTGTGTTGGATATTATCATAGAGATTTAGAGATATATAGAAAGGAGGAAAAGCATAAGATCCATCCTCAATGTGTGGACCCACAGTAATGACTTGGTTTTCATCCTGTAGACTAATGACATCAGAAGATACACTAGAAGGAGTGGGTTGCAGAACTTTCATGATGGATTTCTTGAAAGGTTCATTTTTTAACAATTCTGTCAAAGGGATAGGAATCTTGATTTTTCTCAACTCATGTTCCAAGATGAAAGAGGTTGGTGACTTATCAACTTCCTTTGTTTCAAGGGTAAGAGGTTTTGATAGTGGAAATGAGTGAGTTTTATATGGCATACCTTTATTTGGATTTGGCTTGGGAGGTGCTTCTTCTTGTTTGCCTTGATCAGAGGTGGTGGCCTTGGAAGCTCCATTTCTCATCCTCAAATTGTATTTCTTCTTGGGTTGACCTTGAATAACTCCCTCTTCCCCTATCTGATCATCAAATTGATTTAGCAATTATGCTACCTCATATTCTTGTTGTGTTAAGTGTTTGATATAATAATCTGTCTCATTGAAGAGCACAACAATGTCATTCACAACATCATTGTATGCATCTATCTCCTTGATCTGATTGTTTTGGAAAGGGGGCACTACCCTTTGATCATCATCATTTATCCTTTCTCTCTGCATTACTTGAGGAGCATCATTAGGCCTTCTGAATTGGTTTTGATTTGTATTACCAGTCCCTTGAAAATTTTTGTTTGGCTGTTTGGATTCCCATTTTAGCTTAGTTATCTTAGAAGTCATATCCTTCAAAGTCTTGGTCATTTCATCATGTTTTGGATCAGATGTGGTCGAGTTAGAGGAGGCAGGGGAATCCTCTCTCTGTTTTTTCTTCTGTTTATCAGATCTAGTCTTTAATCTATCTGATGCCAAAATATTATATTCAACCTCAATGGATGCTTCCTGCATGGACAACAGTGTGGTTGATGTTCTCTCTCTCAGTAGGAGGGAGAATTCTACATCAAATGCATTAGCATAAGTGATCTTGACAGAGGCTTCAATTGGTTTGATTTCATCTGGGATTCTACCATACATTTTATTGAATCTCTTGGTGAAGTCTAAAATAGATTCACCATTTTTTCTCTTTAGAGCCTCAAATTCAGTGTTGTAATAGAGATATTCTCTCTTATATCCCCATTTATTTATAAAAGATTCATCTAATGCCTCAATATCTGCAATGGAGGCTGGAGGAATACTTATGAACCATTTTTTGACCTCCCCATCCAGTCTCTGTACAAACAACCTCATCCACACATCTTAATAATCAATGTTAAAGTTGTCTGCAAAACTGTAAAAGGATACCAGATGTTCTTCGCCAGTTATTTCACCTTCCCCATTATATATTGGTAGATATTTCATGTAATCTATGGTTGGGAGTGCATGCAAAACTACAGGTAGCATTAAGGGTGCATAAATGGAAGCAATTATGACATCCATCCTGTTAACGGCCATGGCTTGAACAATAGGAATCTGCAAATTTATGGGAGATATAGGAGTGGATGCAAGACTGGATGCTGAAGTGGAATCAGGAGTAGGATATGTCTAAGCCCCTTTGGAATTATGATTCTCAGGGCTAGCAAATTCAAGCTAATTGTGATGATGGTTTGAAGTATTCTCTTGGTGTCCAGCTTTTCCCTTAAGGGGGGGAGTGTATCTCTGAGATACAGTGGATTTCCTTAGTTTCCTTTCTAGCTCAGAGTATTCTTTGTTATTCTCAAGGTTAGAATTAGCCTTCTTGGCTTTTCTATTTTCAGATTTGGATCTGTTGAATCCCTTTCTGGGTGCCAATATTTATTCTTTCGATTTTACTTAGTGAAGTTGCCAGGTGAAATATGGAAGTTTGTCAGTGTCTGATATTTGTTCACCAACAAAGGTCAGAGTTGATCAATTATCATTCTCCCAGGGAAAGATATTTCATTACTCTCTTCCCCGGCAACGGCGCTAGAAGATGTTGGTCCTAAGGTCTGCACCTGACTTCTAAAAGGCAAAGTTAGGCCACCTATAAGTTTAGAATGATTGCTTCTTTTAACTTTTTGTTGGTTGGTCAGAGGATTATTCTATCAAGACAAAGGCAAGTTTGGGTTGGTAGAACGATATGGATGAGGGCCCTCCTTGGTTGATGGCACTATTGGCCCTTGGTTATGGAAGGAAGGGAAGATCGAGGAACAAAAGGTCAAACGTGAACTGCGTCGGAGACACAGTGACTGTCACTGGGTCGAAGTAAGCAAAAGAGAAGAAACGTCATAGTGAAGTACGGAAAATAAATACACTGGATGAGGAGATCGAGGATGACAGATCAACAAGGAAGATGGATTGAGGAAAACTCAGTAAGCAGATAAATCCACCATTGGATGCTTTGGAGCACTGTGCGAGAAGGGAGGAAAGACAGGTTGGCGAAGCCTTGAAAAGGCAGGTCAAGTTGACCTAGGGTTTTAGACACCTAGGGTTTTGGGTAATTAGGGTTTTGACACCTATGTTTCAACCTAAGGTTATCGATGAGGGACTATAATGTATAAATAGAGGTCAAGAGGACCTAGGTCGGGTCGGTACTAGTGTTGGGTATTGATATTGATTGTTGTTGGTTAAGAGATTATTGTACTATGAGAGAGAGGAGTGCTGAGAGTGAGAGCCTTCTGGTATTGTAAGATCTTCAGCTAGCTGTGAAGATCAAGTCCTGCAGCTGGGTGCATAGGAAGGTGGGAGACAGAGAGAAGAAGAGAGAAGATCTGTTGACCAAGAGCACGGATCAGAACTGTAAGATTATCTTAATATATCATAAGCATAGTTCTTTGGATGTATCCCTAGAGAGAGGGTGAACCACGTATATTTTGTGTCGTATGTGTGATTGATTCCTAGATCTTTGTCATTGTTATATTGTTATTTGCATTATTGTGTTAGATCAGATTTATAGTTGCGCAGAGTAGATCTAGTTGATAAGAGATATATGAATGTTTCATTATTGTTGTATTTGTTCCACATGATATTCCCCTAGGTGTAGACATCTCTGTCCTGCAACCCCCCTATTAGCTGCTTCGGGTGAGAATAAATCTTCTTTGCAGGTGTTGCCGAAAGGGCCAGTAGCTAGGGCTTGTTGGTGTGCTCTTGGAGTGAACCCTCGGTCTGCCCCTGTGCCAACAAATGGTTCTGTTGCCAGGACCAGAAGCTTTTTAAGGGAATGTCAAGGTGGTTCCCATCGAAGACAGAGATTCAAAAGTGGATAGAGGATCAAGAGAGGCACTTCATTGAAGCCCAGAACAAGAACCCTAAACTGAGTATTGCAGATTGGCTACAAAGATACATCTTCACCGACATTCACGAGATATTCTATGGAGGAATCCACCAAGAGTTGTTTGAGTGGTTGGCTAGGTTAGTCGATACCCAGTTCGAGATCAGATCTAGACCTCCTGTGGTTTGGACACCAACACTAATCCAGAAGGTCAAGAGAGTTGACAACATTGTATCTAGAGCAGTAGATCTTTTATTTGATAGTACCATTGGAGGGTATATCATCGAATTTGTTATTGATAGGGTAGAATCATATAGCCAAGCTGAGAGATACTTTTTCAAAGGACCCAGAGGAAAAATTTTGCACTTTCTGAAGCTGAGAATCAAGATGTTGTTGCATGAAAAGAAC
Source organism: Picea sitchensis (assembly GCA_010110895.2). NCBI lineage: Eukaryota > Viridiplantae > Streptophyta > Pinopsida > Pinales > Pinaceae > Picea > Picea sitchensis. The sequence continues at coordinate 9,496 of SNQJ01S0067919.1, forward strand.
GTCTTGAAGATATAGTGGATTGGCTGGACCTGAAAAGGCTAATGTTCATAAATTCAGACAGCGACAGCGACACAAAAGATGGACATACGCGCAATGGAAGAGTATTCATAGGGGCTCACCTTGAGAACCTGTTTAAGAAAAACTATGGAGAAGAAGGTTTCTACAGTGGAGAAGAGGTAGATCTAGCCGACGAAGAACATTCAGAACCCACCAGAACAAAAGAAGCAGAAGGTAAAGAACTTCTCCAAAGTGAGCCAGAAACTTCAGGAACTGCGCAAATTACTAAAGTAAGTAACATTAACCCTCATGTTGTTTCAATAGAGCCAAGAAACTAGAATAGACAGAACCACCAGAGTCTTCAGAGTGTTGTTACTAGAAACTCAACCTATACTCAGACAGGAAGCCTAGGGAACTCTATGGAAGATGAGATGAGGCTCCCTATATTTAGGGGATATGGATCTGATGATCCCAATCAACACTGGTTCTTGTGTGAGGCTATGTGGAATATTAAAAGTATCACTGACAAATCCATCAAGAGAACCCAATTCAGCACTACGCTAAGCGACCGCGCGTTGAGCTGGTACATGAAACTTGTCGAAGGATTGGCGCAGCCTAAGCCACTGAATAAGATCAAGAATGCACTGATTGTAGAGTTTAAGAAACCTAATTTGGATTCACAATGTATTACAGAGATAAAAGAGATCAAACAAAAGATAGCAGAACCTGTTTGGGAGTTCGACCAGAGATTCAAGACCCTAACAGGCCGATTAACTTTTCAGATCCCCAATGAACAGAACAAAGAATGATTCATCGCGACACTTTTACCACACATCAGAGTCCCTCTGATGCAGTAGAAGATTTCATTGCAGGAAAAATCTTTGGAGATCACCATGAAGCTTGAATCAACACCTATGGGAGAATCTAGCTCAGGCATGAGCCAGATCTTGAGCCAACTGACTAGTTTGTCACTGCAGGTCGAGGATATGAAGAAGGACAAGGGGAAGGACAAAAGAGAAGATATATGGTGTGTAATATGAATATTCGAATGTCATGATAAGGAACACTATCCCTTATTTCAATAGTATTTGGCATCAGGCACATCGAGCCCCTTGAAGCAAGTTAACCTTCCTTGGTGCGATGTATGCAGAAATAGGCATCGCCCAGGTGAGTGTTATTACATTCAGAAGTATGTTCAGAAACTCAAAAACTTTTATTGCAAATTCTGTAAATTAGTGGGGCATGATGATCGAGATTGTAGAGCTTACGATCTCATGCATGAGAGGTCGAGGGACATATACAAGATTCAAGGAGAAGTACAGCAAGAAAGAAACACTCTATAGCACAACTCTCAAGGGAGAGGAAAATTCAATCCTCGTGGTGGATACAGAGGACGAGGATGGGAAGGTATGGGCCAAGGCCAAGGAAAAATAATACGTTATAACTGCACGTAGCCAGGACACTTGGCAAGGGATTTTCAGAATCCTTGCACAACCTGCAATTATTGTAACTCTTTCGAGAATGTCATAGAAGAATACCCTGTGCTGCTGGCTAAGCTTCAAGAAATATGAGGACCCCAGTAGAACCCACAAGTGCAACTGATATATGTCGAACCGCGCAAAAAATACCCTAGAGCCATTGTTATTACTTGAGGAGGCGTTGCCACAGGAGAAGATAGAACAATCCAAAGAAAGATCACAGAAGAGTCAGGTATCAGGAAAGTTGTGGAGAAGACTCAGGCTTTTGATGCAAGGAAAGAAAGACAAATCTTCGAGGAAGTAAGACAGGATTTCAAGGGGGACCAAGGATCCTCATATAAAATGCGACTAGAAATAAAAGAGTATGGAATTCCTCAGGCATTTGATCAATCGACTTCACCGAAAGAAGGAAAAAAGGTAAGTAAACTCATCGAATTTGTGTACACTTGTCTTAAGTTAATTCAAGATGAGAATTTTGTGCAAGAGTTATATAACCTAATCAGGCAGTATGAGATAGGAAAGGTAGACCCCTTACTGAACAGGGCAGTACACCAGATTGGTAAGAAGAGAAGAACAAACAAAGAATTATATTTGAATGCTCAAATAGGAGAGTATGATATAGAATATGTGGTCCTCAACTTAGGGTCAGAGGTCAATGTCATGATGAAGCAAACTGGGGCACTAATGGAAAAACTGAAGTTGATCTATTCCCCTATCAGGATTAGAATGGCTAATCAGAAAGTTGTCATCCCATTTGGATGATTGGAGCATGTCCATATGGACATCGACGGAGTTAGGACCTTTTTAGATAGATGCCCTTACCCTGCATTTCTAGGAATTGATTGGGCCTTCAACAATTCTAATGTTGTTGATTTAAAGAAAAGATGCATGACATTTGAAAGAGATGGCCTTAGGGTCATTTCACCCTTAGATCCAGATGAGGTTCCACGATATACAGAGCCCATCAGAGAAGAAGACCATGCATATGAGCTGGAAAACATATATAAATTAACATCCAGACAGTAATATTATATCAACCCTACTGCCGATGGAAATCTAAGTTGGCGAAGTGACAGCGCATGTTCATCATATTCAATAGAAGCACTAGAGAACTGGAAAAACTAGATGTATGAAGTATCCACAAGGAGATGTGCTCGACTGATCAAAGAAGTTCATTGGATTGGTACAACAATAAGTAACTTGCCTACCTTTGATTGTCTGAACCCTCTAGAAGCCTTCCTCTCAGATTTTGAAACAAGTGTACCAGCACAACAAAGGTTGTTGGCTATGGATGAGGCCCTGAAATCTACACCAGCAAGATGGTGGGGGATGCACAAAAGCAATATTAAATATTGGACACAATGCCGAACCTTGATGACAACGCGGTTCTCAGCACATGTAGGAAGCTGCGAAGTGAGGTACACAGGTTGAAGCTGCCCAAATGACCATGGGAAAAGATGTGAAGAAGCCTGGAGTGAAATTCCTCGAGAACAATGGGTACACAGATTCATTAACACGCTGGACATGACCCCTATTAACTGGTACCTTCAAGCAGAGCTACGCCTCATCACTGCAGATTGGGAAGGTATGCTTCATAATTTTGTAACCATCTTTTTGTTTGAAAGTGAATTTACTTCAGTAGATCAAGTACTACAGATTATGAGGAAGAAATTATTTAAGGAGGCATCTAGCCTCCCTTTAGAGCAAGAAGAGGACAAATGGACTATGTCATTCTAGAAACTACAAGGATGTTACAACTTTAATGCCGACGCAGATGATGATCTGAGAAAGGTAAACATTGTTGAGACATAAGGCCACAGGGATGTGGAAGGAACAAGAGTTGAGATTCCATTCATTGGAAAACCGATCAAGATAAAGAAATTCAATATTGGGACAGAGGAGACACCGAATCTTGCCAATGTTGGATATTATTGGGATGCTACTACCATTGACAAAATTACAGAATTACTGCACGAGTATGAGGACTTGTTTCCGACCAAGTTCACTGATATGAAGGGTATTATCAAAGGACCTATGGGAGAGATGAGAATACCTTTGAAACAAGATGTGAAGCCATTCAATCAAAGACCCTACAGATTGAACCCAGAATATAAGGAAAAAGTGAAGATTAAGATCGACAGAATGTTAGAAGTAGGGATTATTGAACCTGTCGAAGAGTCAGAGTGGATTAGCCCTATGGTGGTGCAAGACAAGAAGACAGGCGAGATCAGGATCTGCATAGATCTCAGGAAATTGAATGATTCTTGTTTGCATGATCCTTTCCCTACACCATTCACAGACGAAGTGTTGGATAATGTGGGAGGCCAGTACGTATATTCTTTTACAGATGGGTTTTCAGGATACCATCAGATCTGGATTGCCAAGGAGGACTGCCACAAGAACACATTTTCCACAGAATGGGGATCCTAAAGATACACAGTGATGCCATTTGGACTGAAGAATTCCCCAGCCATCTTCTCCAGGGTGGTGGTCGAAGCGTTCAAATAATTTTTGCATAAGTTTTTAGAAGCCTATTTTGATGACTGGACTATTTTTAGTTTGTTGAAAAATCATATTGAAAGTCCAAGACTAATGTTGGAAAAATGAAAGCAGTGTCAAAATGCTTTAAATTTGAAGAAGTGCATCTTCTTCTCACCATTTGGACTATTATTAGGACATATTGTATGCAAGCAAGGATTGTTGGTTGATCCATCAAAAATTGCAATTATAGTCAACTTACCGCCTCCTACTTCAGTCAAACAACTGCGCACTGTGCTAGGACATACTGTCCATTATAGGAAATTTATCAAATGATATGCTCAGATTACTACGCCAATGGAGAAGTTATTAAAGAAAGACTATCATTTTGTTTGGACATATGAATGCCATCAAAGCTTCAACACACTGAAACAAAATATGGTGACTGCGCCCATTCTAGTCTTTTCAAACTGGAGCAGATAATTTCATGTGCATGTCGATGCATATTCTATTTCATTAGGAGCAGTATTGGCACAACCTGGAGAAGGAAATATCGACCATCCATTAGCATTTTCTAGTAGAAATATATCTACAGCTGAAATCAATTACACTACTACAGAGAGAGAAGGATTAGCCATGGTGTACGCGCTGCAAAAATTCCTCCATTACTTACTAGGAGGACACTTTAAAATGTTTACTGATCACTCTGCGGTGAAGTACCTAGTCAACAAGTCAGTGTTNGGGGAATATGCATATGGCTTCTCCTATTTCAAGAATATGATTTTGAGATCATAGTTAAGCCATGAAGAATGAACAAGGGACCCAACCACCTGTCAAGGTTGGAACATGGCGAAGAACCCACCAGTCTGGAAGATACACTATCGGATGCATAGTTTCTCACCATTAGGAGGATGGATGTCCACTTAACAGACATAGTCTAATTCCTTTCAACTGGAATGGTTCCAAGTGAGTATACAATTTCCCAAAAGAAACAGCTAGTGGTGCACGCTGCAGGCTTTTCAGTGATAGTTGGTCAGCTATATAAGATGGGACCTGATGAGCTACTAAGAAGATGTGTGATGGAGGCAGAATGCTTGCTGATCCTCACAGAAGCTCAGGAAGGCATCACAGGATGACATTACACAGGGAAAGAAACTGCACAGAAGGTTATGAGAGCTGGCCTTTGGTGGCCTACTTTACACAGAGATGATAAAGAGTATACCAGAGCCTGTAATGTATTCCAGAGAGTTAGAAAACCATCCCAAAGAGATGAAATTTCACTAGCATCACGGATGACCCTACAAGCATTTGAAAAGTGGGCCATTGACTTCATGGGACCTATAAACCCACCAAGAAAGCACACAGGAGCAAGGTACATTATCACTGTGACAGAATACCTGACTAGATGGGCCAAATCAAGAGCAATCAAGGACTGTAGTGCAACTACAGTTGCACGTTTTATATTTGATAACATAATAACTAGGTTTGGATGCCCTAAGACCCTTATGAGTGATCAAGGAACTCATTTCATTAACAAGATGGTTGAATCCCTGACTAAAGAATTTGTAGTTCACCATCAGAAGAGTACACCTTACCATCCACAAGCAAACGGAACGGTTGAAGCATTCAACAAAATCTTGGAGACAACATTGATAAAGATTTTCACTGTGAACAGGGATGACTGGGATTTAAGAGTACTAGCAGTACTCTGGGCTTATAGAACCACTTGTAATAAATTAACAATGCAGACCCCTTTCAAGTTGGTTTATGGTCTCGAAGTTGTTGTCCTGATGGAGTACTTGGTACCAAGCTTAAGAATTGTTGCATTTACAGACATGGATGATACTGGGGTTGTTCGTGAGAGGCTTTCCCGACTGGTTGAACTAGAAGAGGATAGATTTATTGTAGGATTCCATCAGTAGGTACAAAAGGAAAGAGAGAAGGCCTATCATGACAGACACATCAAGAAGAAGGCATTTAAGGCCTATCATGACAGACACATTAAGAAGAAGGCATTTAAGCAAGGTGAATTAGTACTAGTGTATGACATTAAATTTATAAGACATTGAGGGAAGTTCAGAATGCATTGGATTGGACCATATGAGATCACCTATGTTACAGAAGGAGGAGTTGCGTAGCTGAAGACATTAAATGGAGAATGGAAATAAGGATTAGTGAATGGGAGTCGACTGAAGTTGTATTATGACAACCAGCTGCCTCGCAACTCGCAGTAAAACAAAGGAGAAAAGGGTCTAGGTACCAGGTGCAATTGAAAATGGGTACCAAACATAGAAAAGATAGTCTGCACAAGGATGGGAAGGAGGCATAAAGCAGAAAGAAAAGGTTTCACTACACAGTCCAAAGTCGAAGTGAAATGGAAGGATCAGATTTGAGGTGCCTCGGGATGAGTCACAGGTGAGTGTTGGGGGCCTGTTGGCCCTTGGTTATGGAAGGAAGTGAATATCGAGGAAGAAAAGGTCAAACACGAACTGCGTGGGAGACACAGTGACTGTCACTGGGTCGAAGTAAGAAAAAGAGCAGAAACACCAGAGCGAAGTACGGAAAAGCAAGCCATTGGATGAGGAGATCAAGGATGACAGATCAATAAGGAAGATGGATTGAGGACAACTCAGCAAACAGAGAAAGCCACCATTGGATGATTTGGAGAACCACACGAGAAGGGAGGAAAGATAGGCTGACGAAGCCCTGAAAAGGTGGGTCAAGTTGACATAGGGTTTTAGACACCTAGGGTTTTGGGTAATTAGGGTTTTGACACCTAGGTTTTGACCTAAGGCTGTTAGTGAGGGACTATAATGTATAAATAGAGGTCGAGAGAACCTAGGTCGGGTCGATACTAGTGTTGGGTATTGATATTGATTGTTGTTGGTTAAGATATTATTGTACTGTGAGAGAGAGGAGTGTTGAGAGTGAGATCCTTTTGGTATTGTAAGATCTTCAGTTGGGTGCAGAGATCAAGTCCTGCAGCTGGGTGCGCAGGAAGGTGGGAGACAAAGAGAAGAAGATAGAAGATCTACTGACCAAGAGCGCAGATCAGAACTGTAAGCTTTATCTTAATATATCATAAGAACAGTTATGTGGATGTATCCCTAGATATAGGATGAACCACATATATTTTGTGTCGTATGTGTGTTTGATGCCTGGATCTCTGTCATTTTTATATTGTTATTTACATTATTGTGTTAGATCAGATTTATAGCTACACAGATTAGATCTAGCTGATAAGAGATATATGAATGTTGCATTATTGTTGTATTAGTTCCACTTGATATTCCCCTGGTTGTAGACCTCTTTGTCCTACAACCCCCCTCTTAGCTGCTTCGAGTGAGACTACATCTTCTTCTTAGGTGTTGTCGAAAGGGCCAGTAGCTAGGGCATGTTGGTGCGCTCTTGGAGTGAACCCCGGTTCTACCCTTGTGCCAATAGGAACACTAATGATAGACCAGTGAAATAATAGAAAACAGAGGGAAACAACAAACTACTCAATGAATAATCTGCTGCAAGAAGTTCAATACTTAAAATATCATTTCAAGACATCAAAAATGTATCCAAACAAAATAACTCCCACAGGTTGTAGAAAAAAAATCTTCACCAAAGCATTAATTGTTTGACAAGTTACATATCAGTAAAAATAAGTCATACAATAGCTGAAAGGAAATGAAATGTATGTTGCACAAATCTAAAACTGTATTCAAGATAAGAATGAAAACACATGAAGAGTTGAACGAAACACTGTCATCAAGAGTATGTTCACCAGGTAGAGAGATTTAATCCATGCATAAAACGGGTCCAACCAGTCTGTTTTATTTTTATCCTTTCCTAAAAAATCCGACCTTTACAATATCCAAAAACTAACTATTTAAAAGAGTTGCAGAGGCTCTCGTCCTTCGGGGACTGAGATCTCAATTTAGGGAACTGATTGTAAATCAAATAATTAACTTCACTAAGACACTGGACTTAATCAGCAAGAGTGGTTCTTATCACACACACAAGACCACTCTTGCATCTAATATAGGAAAATGTTGGACTTAATCAAATAACAACTATTATTGTCTCTATGACATAACTGATGTATGTGTTGGAGGAACTAAGTGGATGAAAATAGGTCTCTGAGTGATAGAGAAAATCTCTATGTTCAATGATGGCATGTCTACAAGATGTTGGAGGCCACTGGAGATAACCAACTGCATGAGCAGAACTTGTTGAAGTGTTTCTGGAACTAATCTGCATCGACCTGTGACTGAGACTTAGCTCTCTGTCTATGCCTGAGATTTCAGAAGCCAAGTGCACTATGTATTGACCCCATCAGCTTCCATCTGTACCTGTGAAATAGCTTCACTAGAATGGTTGTCAGCCCATTGGACATGAGGGGAGACATGGAGGCGAGAATCCAATCAGGAGACGAGATGAATGGACGTGAGGGTAGATGATGTGTGAAAACATATGTCAAAGTGAGAGGAGATGTGAATATGATGGAGGTATCGAGATTATGGAGTTGGCGACATTTAGTGAAGAACATGTGGTGAAATGCAAGAGGGGGTGGTATTGAAAAACAACCCAGGAGGAAATCGGAGGGGGAGGGTAGGTGGTAAGTGGATTAGAGAGGGGGGGGTCTAAGTTCTTGAGGAGCCGCCACGTTAGGTAGGGCCCACGGTGGGAAAACTACTTACTCGGACCCCCCCCCACCATTAAATATAGAATGGTTGGGAGGGTTCGAGTTGCGATAAGGACCGTTGATCTGGAGAGGTGGGACACTTTCGATGGAGATTAGTATGGGAGTTAACGGAGGACAAGTGTCAGGTGTTGAGGGGAGCGAGAGCAGTGAGTGGGATGAGTGGAGGTGACGTGGAGGTGACATGGTGATCTGATGTCATTCAAGAACGTGATTGTGGGAGTTGTTGAGGGCAGTTAGGGTCCACATCGCCTTTGGGCTCACAATCCCCCACAAGTTGCCACGTACCCTTCCAACAAAACCATGGTTTAAATTGCGGGACCTTTCTGGAAAATTAATGTCCAGGAAGTTTGCATCCTCGCAATGAACTATAATCATCGATCTGATTACGATCTGAGATCTGGGTGACATTTACCTACTGCAAGCATCGACGGTTCTCATTGACCTCGGATCAATGGTCCAGATTCACTTCGGACTTTCAGGATTTGAATGTTTTGAATGTGAAACATGAAACATCTACCCAAGGAAAATATTCAAAGTGAATGATCTGTCCCCATGTGTCATGATGGATGAATAATCCAAATTCACTTCGGAAGTCTGGATTTTGGGAGTTTCAAATGTGAAGCATGAAAATCTCCCGGAGGAAAATCCCCGAAGTGAATGATTTTTTGTCGTGTGTCGTGATGGATGACCAGTCCAGATTCTCTTTGAAAATCCGGCTTCAGGAGTTTCAAATGTTATGGGTGAAGATCTCCCAGAGGAAAACTCCCAAAGTGGATGCTCTGCTTCCATGTGTCTCTGTCAATATATGGTCCCGATTTATTCTGGATTTTTGGCACTTCGGGCTACAGGAATTTCAAATTTTTGTGCTTGGAAAAATCCTGAAGTGAAAATATCCAAAGTAAATGATTTTTAGTTGCATGTCATGATCGATGAATGATCCAGATTTGATTTGGGACTTCGAGACCTAAGATGACGTAGACGCCAACCCTATCGGCCCTCGAGTCAACAATCCACTACAGGATTGCTCTACTTCCTCTCCTTGAGTCAGATTGACTATTTGATTGCTCTTCAGGGAATCCAAAAAACAAAAAATGATGCTTCTCCACAGGTCCTTATGAATTGAGCTCATGCGATAGAACACGAAAACCTAGATTCCCGCCTCCTTTTGACCAAATGATGTGGTTGTGTTTCTCATGATTTTAGGACCTCGGAGTTCGCAACTTCTCTCAAAATATTCAACTCTTCACCTTTCGAGATCCGAACTCCCGATGTGCCTAAATGCTTGTCACAACTCACTACTTGCGAGTTCGTGAGTTGAAACTCCCAACTCTTGCTTCCAAATCTCGCGATACCCAAAATGTCGATACGGGCACGCTCCTTCTCTTGTCAGTGCCCTCTGCACATGACCACCGGCTAGGCCTAACTCTAGCACTTTTCTCTTCTTTTCGCTTCATGAGTTTCAATGTTGAACTCCCAGCTCTTGTCTCGTGAATCCCAGAGACACGAGAGGTCAAAGGGGTATTGACTTCTTTCAAAAGATGACACACATCCACTTGTTTCTTCCACGGGCCCACCTCGCGATTCTGTCACATGTCCCTCATGCTATCTTCGCACTTCACCATTTTGCTCCTCAAGCGACGCCTCCTTGGTATCTCTGACACCTGAAGTGTAGAGATCCCAAACTCATCAGCAATCTTATCGCAACTCATGACTTCGAGACTTTTGGGATGGAAGTCGCAACCTTTTATCCTCTGAAACGCAAAAACGCCAAACCCCGATACACATCACCGATAGCTGGCCTCACACACACATTTCTTTGCCCCTTCGCGACTTCACCTTTTGCAACCTAGAGTACCCAACCTTTGGGCTCTCACCTCGCAAATCTTTGAATTCGCAAGATCTCTATATCTCTGCCACCTGTCCTCCCCGAATGAATGGCTCTAATCCGCTCGCCACTTCGCGAACCTTGATACAAAAATTTCAACCCTTCAACTCACGAAACCTTGAAATGGAATTTCGTGAGTAGATCCAACAGTCCTCGTTGGCGTAAATCTATGGCCCTCTCTCTCCTGAGCTTCCGCTTGCAGAAACAATGACCATCGTAACCTCCTTTCTCCTCTGCGAGATCTGACGGCTCGCAGGATTTCATGAATTCTCCACGTAGAATTTCGACCATCTATTCTCCCTTCTGAGAACTTCTACAAATTTGATAAAGTGGTTTTCCATGGAACTTAACCGCCTGTGACACAACCTTGCGATGCCTCCTTTCAACACCTCAAGGTATCAACCTTCTGTGCTTTTCTTCGACAACTGCGAAGACTCTGTCCCTCCTGAGCTTTCTCCAACTCTGAGTCTTAAAGAAGACTCCTGCATGCACTCCTTGTGGAAAATCCTTCAATTACTTTAAATAATTGAAGTCCTTTGACTCCGCACACTCCCTGCAGCAGTAGTCCTTCAATAATCTCTCAGGTTCACAAACTATGAGACTTTACTCAGCCGGCGCACCCCTTTGCATGACTCCTGTTCCTAACTCGCACTTCTAAGGAAATGAGAACAACATTAACCCTCCTGAGCTTTCAGAGATAAAAATCTGAACTCTTGTCAATGCACTCCTTGCAGACAACTTCACTGCACTCCTGTAGGAACTCTTGCTCAGATAGAGAAACAATTGAAACTCATTCCTTACTTTCTCTCAGACTTCAAACACAAAGCATGAAATCATATACACAGCATATAAAGAAAATGTATAACATAAATTAAACATCCATGAGAATAACATTCAACAATGCATACACAGAGAATATCACAACACCATGAATCTGAATCAAAGATTTTTTTATTAATCCAGAACTTCTGTACATGGAATTCTTCCACACAGCTCTCTGCTTCTTCTCTTCTCTATGCTCAATCTTCACACACTAATAAAAAAACTATACAATGAGGGTGTCTATATCTTGTTTCCCTCTTGCACTCTAACTGTCTAATCTAAG
>SNQJ01S0067919.1:27450-39540 GCA_010110895.2 Picea sitchensis
TCTTCTTAACCTCTGTAAGAAGTTCCTTCCCACTCATGAGAAGTACAGTGTTACTTACTTCAGGCTTCACCTCTTTATCCTTAATCGACAATAGCATGTGAGTTCTCCCATTCTTCTCTAGGGTGTATGTGTTCATTCTCCCGTCATGACTCACATTCCTATCATATTTGCACGCTCTACCCAGCAATAGATGACAAACATCCATAGGAATAACATCACAGAGTATTTCATCTTTATACCCTCCTATTTTAAACTCAACTAAACATTGCTTAGTGACATTTACTTGATGTCCTTTTTGCAACCATGAAACTCTGTATGGTCTTGGATGATCAATCGTCTCTAGCTCTAGTTTTTCTACCATCTCTGTAGAAATGAGATTATCCATGCTACCACTGTCTACAATAACTTTACATTTCTAGTCTTTGGCTTTGCACGTAGTCCAAAAAAGTCTGTTTCTTTGGACTGAACTCTCCACCTCCTTCTCTGGTGTTAAAAGAGCTTTTTTCATCATCAGCGATCTTCCTCCTTCAACATCCTCTGCCTCAACATTTTGCCTTTGAGCTTCGTAAATGTGAGTCTCTCCTTCCTCTTTCTTCTTGTTTGGACATTCATAAGACTTGTGTCCAACTTTTCCACACGTGAAGAATTTTATCACTCCACTTCTTCCTCTTCCTCTACCTCTAGTACGAGAAAAAATGTTGTTATCAGCATACTCTCCTCTCTGATCAGTATACTGCCTTCTTTGTCCAGCATATTTCCCTTTCTGTGAGCTTCCACCTCTCTCAATCTGAGGTTGAGGTTTCTTCCAGTCTTCCTTAGTCTTCTGACTTCTATCTTGGACAACTGATTTTCCCCTGGCTTGACTTCTGCCTTGGCCTCTTTGACCTTGTTTTCGGCTCAGCTTCTCTTCCACCTTTAGAGCCATTTGATAAGCATCTTCCACCTTTCGAATGGTCATCATGTTCATCTTGTCCTGAATTTCATATCTCAGGCCATTCATATACTTGGCAACCTTTTCATCATTACTTTCATGATGACATGCTCAGATGTTCAGCCTATAGAACTCTTCAGTGTACTCCTTCACTGTCATCAGCTTCTGTCTCAAGTTCTGCATCCTTCGAAATAGAGTAATCTGGTAATCTCTGGGAATGAATTCTGCTTTCATCTTTGCAATCATCCTATCCCAACTCTTGATTTTCTGCTTACCTTGGCAGCATCTGTCAGCTTGTAGTTCAACCCACCACAATGTTGCGTGTGCTTTAAGTCTTGTGACAGCATGTTTGACCTTCTTATCTTCTTTGACATATTCATAGTCAAAATATGTGTCCAGAGCTCTAATCCAGTCTAGAAGCTCTTCAGCATCCAAGTTTCCCTCATAAACTGGAATGTCCATTTTGGCTCTTGCACCCATTCTTGCAATAGCTCTAAGAAAGTGTTCATTTGTTGCATCTTCTACTATGACTTCTTCTTCTTCATGTCCAGCTTCATCTTCACTTTCAGAATCATTGACATTTCCAATATCAGTTGTGTGCCTCTACTTTATTTCCATGTCCACGACTCTGGCGCATAGGTCATGTATATCTCTTTCCACGGTTGAATTCTGCACTTGCCTACCTCTTCCTTCTGGCATTTCCCTATCCTCTAGCGGATCAGGTGTTTTTCTATCTCTTCTCCTCAGTGGCATGGTTAAAATTCTTTCTCGCGTTTCCTACCTGAAATATACAAACAAGAATCAGGCTCTGATACCACTTAACGCAGGCATCGACCCTATCAGCCCTCGAGTCGACAGTCCACTACAGGATCGCTCTACTTCCTCTCCTTGAGTCAGATTGACTCTTCGATTCCTCTTTGGGGAATCCAACAAACACAAAATGATGCTTCTCCATAGGTCCTTGCGAATTGAGCTCACGCAATCGAACACGAAAACCTCAATTCCCGCCTCCTTTTGACCAAACGATGTGGTCGTGTTTCTCATGATTTCGGGACCTCAAAGTTCACAACTTCTCCTCCCAAAATATTCAACTCTTCACCTTCCGAGATCTGAACTCCCGATGTGCCTAAATGCTTGTCACAACTCGCTACTCACGAGTTCGTGAGTTGAAACTCCCAACTCTTGCTTCCAAATCTCGCTATACCCGAAATGTCGATACAGGCACACTCCTTCTGTTGTCAGTGCCCTTTGCGCGTGACCACCATCTAGGCCTAACTCTATCACTTTTTTCTTCTCGCCGCTTCTTGAGTTTCGATGTCAAACTCCCGACTCTTGTCTCGTGAATCCCCGAGACACGAGAGGTCAACAAGGTATTGACTTCTTTCAAAAGATGACACACGTCCACTCGTTTCTTCCACGGGCCCACCTCGCGATTCTGTCATGTGTCCCTCATGCTATCTTCGCACTTCACGATTTCTCTCCTCAAGTGATCCCTCCTTGGTATCCCCGACACCCGAAGTGCTGAGATCCTGAACTCTTCAACAATCTTATCACAACTCGTGACTTCGAGACTTTTGGGATGGAAGTCACAACCTTCTATCCTCCGAAATGTCGAAACGCCAAACCCCAATACATGTCATTGATATCTGGCCCCACACACACATTTCTTCTCCCCTTCGGGACTTTGCCTTTCGAAACCTAGAGTACCCAACCTTTGGGCTCTCACCTCATGAATCTTTGAATTCATGAGATCTCTATATCTCTGCCACCTGTCCTCCCCGAATGAACGGCTCTGATCTGCTCGCCACTTCGCGAACCTTGATACAAAAATTTCGACCCTTCAACTCACGAAACCCCGAAATGGAATTTTGTGAGTAGATCCAATGGTCCTCGTTGGCGTAAATCTACGACCCTCTCTCTCCTGAGCTTCCGCTTGCAGAAAAAATGACCACCGTAACCTCCTTGCTCCTCTACAATATCTGATGGCTCGTGGGATTTTGCAAATTCTCCACAGAGAATTTCGACCGTTCGTTCTCCCTTCTGAGAACTTCTGCAAATTTGATAAAGTGGTTTTCCATGGAACTTAACCACCTACGACACAACCTTGTGACGCCTCCTTTCAACACCTCAAGGCATCAACCTTCTATGCTTTTCTTAGACAAATGCAAAGACTCTATCCCTCCTGAGCTTTCTCCAACTCCGAGTCTTAAAGAAGACTCCTGCATGCACTCATTATGGAAAATCCTTCAATTACTTTAAAGAATTGAAGTCCTTCAACTCTGCGCACTCCCTGCAGCAGTAGTCCTTCAAAAATCTCTCAAGTTCGCAAACTTTGAGACTTTACTCGACCGACGCACCCCTTTGCATGACTCCTGTGCCTAACTCACACTTCTAAGGAAATGAGAACAACATTAACCCTCCTGAGATTTCAGAGATAAAACTTTGAACTCTTGTCAACGCACTCCTTGCGGACAACTTCATTGCACTCCTGCAAGAACTCTTGCTCAGATAGAGAAACAATTGAAACTCATTCCTTACTTTCTCTCAGACTTCAAACACAGAGCGTGAAATCATATACACAGCATATAAAGAAAATGTATAACAGAAAGTAAACATCCATGAGCATAATATTTAACAATGCATACACAGAGAATATCACAACACCATGAATCTGAATCAAAGCTTTTTGTATTAATCTAGAACTTATGTACATGGAATTCTTCTACACAGCTCTCTTCTTCTTCTCTTCTCTATGCTCAATCTTCACACACTAATAATACAACTATACAATGAGGATGTATATATCTTGTTTCCCTCTTGCGCTCTAACTGTCTAATCTAAGCATTAAATTCTATCTACTTACATTCATTACACATAAAGGCTCCTATCTACTATGGACAAGAGCGGATCGCTCAAGGTCCTTTTACAATAATACAAGCATGCCTCCACTTAATGAATTCATCAATATTTCGAAACATTTTCAAAAAATGTGCTCAGTGCTTTTCCAGCTGTCTCTTATCTCCGCGTTGGCTCATTGTTGGCTATGCTTGCACACCCTTACAATTCTCCTGCATCATAAGCTCTTTGGCACTTCGGATCTTTGGCTCTCCAGGACTTCGGTGAGTGTCCTGATATATGAATGGCCTAGATTCTCTTCAGGTCTTTGGGAATTCAGGCTTCGGGAATTTGTGGATGTAAAGTATGCCAATCTCTCGAAGGAAAATTGTCGAAGTGATTAGCCAATGCTTATCACTAATTAACCCAAGCTTAAGCTGTGTTAAATACTTCAGGGGTTCGGGACTTTTGATGACTATTGGTGTTAAAATCCGTGCAATTCTTCACCTCGAATGGACGACAACCGTTGAAGGTTACGTCTATTTAAAATGCCCTCGATGGATTTTTACCATTGAAAATTTCCCTGTTCATTTCAACAATCTTGGCCGGATAATGAACATTCTGAATGGTTGTGTTTGTCCACAGGCATTTCCTGCGTATATAAAAGGCTTGGTCAACCTGTGGTGAGCTGGATCAATGGAAAATACAATGACAAGTAATTCGAACCAAATACAACATATATTTCATCCTTTCAAGAAAAATAGAAAAGAAACGCTCGAAGACTCAAAAACGAATAAGGGCCAAGACACTTAGTAGTGGGAAACTAAATTAACCAACCAGAAAAAGGAAAAATTGATGAAGGCATAGGGAAAAAGAGAGGAGAGGCAGGGGATGCAGACCTAGGTTACAACAACGAGGATGTATGACTTAATGGATTATTTAAGTGGAGTGAACTATTTTTCAAAAATATATATAAAAAGTGGATATCACCAGATAAGGACAAGAGAAGGTGATGAGTGGAAAACAACCTTCAATACAAATGAGGGATTGTATGAATGGCTTGTTATGTTGTTTGGCTTAACGAATGCCCCAGGTACTTTTATGAGGTTGATGAATGAAGTGTTGAAAGATTTTATTGGTAAGTTTGTGATCATATATCTGGATGATGTACTGGTCTTTAGTAAAACTAAAGAAGAGCATCTGAGGCACTTAACATTAGTGATGAAGAGGTTACAATGGGAGAAGATGTTGATAAATTTAAAGAAATCCTCTTTCATGAAGACAAAACTCATTTATTTGGGTTTTGTGATCTCTTCGAATGAATTGAAGATGGATCCCGAGAAGGTGAAAGAAATCAGAGAATGGTCGTCGCCAAGGAGTATATTTGAGGTAAGAAGCTTCCATGGATTAGAAAGTTTCTATCATAAATTCATCAGAAATTTCAGTGAGATTGGTGCACAAATGATGGCTACAGTGAAGAAAATACATAAGTCTTTCAAATGGATAGAAGAGGCTGAGAAAAGTTTCAATATATTAAAGGAGAAGATAACAGAACAATTAATTCTGGTATTACCAAATTTCAAGAAAACATTTCAGGTGAGGTGTGATGCGAGTGGAGTTGCAATTGGAACGATCTTGAGCCAAGATAATAAACATGTTGCATATTTCAATGAGAAGTTGAACGATGACAACTATATTTTTTATAATATACATACTTATTAAGTAGCTATTAAACTTTATATATGTTTGTTTTCTAGTTAATAAAAGTAAATATTTAATAATTATAAATATGTATTTGTACTCAAAAACCAAATACATTTTTGCAAAATCAAAAATATTTAATTTAGTTATTATAATTATTTTTTTTCTTTTTATATTTTATCATTTAATTGATCACATGCAAAAGTGTTTATGTTCAATTACAAAACGTTTCTTTTAAATTTTTAAAATGTAATTTATTTAATATCTCAATTATTGTTAATTGAAAATTTAATTATACTCAATATAAAATAAAAGAAAAATATAAATTTAAGAATGTTTTTTTTCAAAATTTAGAAAATGATTTTAAACAAAATGTTTATT
Organism: Picea sitchensis; assembly: GCA_010110895.2. NCBI lineage: Eukaryota > Viridiplantae > Streptophyta > Pinopsida > Pinales > Pinaceae > Picea > Picea sitchensis. Next base: position 33,299 of record SNQJ01S0067919.1, read on the forward strand.
CAAATTTTAATAAATTGATAAAAAACAAATCTCTTACATGTTACATCCATGATATATGCAAGAGAAAATTACATCAATATCAAGTGTTTCACAAATATGTTAAAGTTTAAGGAGGTAGCATTTTTCTTCATGTTCTTCTTCATGCTGGGAAATTTAATATGAAGCCCAAATACATTTTGAAATATTTTTATTATACATAACCTTGGTTGAGAAGAACACAAAAACAATTAGATTTAGTAAGTATAATCAATAAAACATGAATAATGTGAGTAAAGATTTCAATTTATGCTTAATAAGTTAAACATGTTCGACAGTGTAAGGATTTGCATGGAAAATAAAATTGACATATTTCATTTAATAAGTGGGTGTCCGCAAGAAGTTGGTGGACAAAAAGTGGTAACGGGATTAGCACAAACACACTCACGCAGTAACATGTGTGTGCTCCTAAGAACATGCACATATTCCTAGTGAGATAGGCTCAGTAAACCACGAACAACCTGTTATCACTCTGTAATTTCCAGAGGTTGTTGAAGGGTAGAAGAAATTGACAGAGGTAACTATCAAAACCACTTTTGAAATTGGGATCTAGCCCTACCAGTTTCAGAGAGGGATCTCTCTGTAATATTTAGATTCGTTTAAGTTTTAATTGTTAGGCTAGTTATGATATTCTGAATTTGTTTGTTTGTTTGTAATAGTTGGTTGAAAGAATGCATTAAATTTCAATTGGGCTACGGGGTCTGTATTAAAGATGAGGATCAGATTCATCTTTTTATGAGGTTTTCTCCACAAGGAAAGGTAGTAAAACTATTGGATATATCGATATTAAATGAGGTGAATAAGACAGAAAAGGTGTGAGATTCCACTAAGCAAAGGAGCATCTAATAATTCCCTTACTCAATTTCAGATGAAAAACATATAAACCATTAAAAGACCAGAGATAGAGTATACAAGATAAATTATGTTCTATTGACTTCCTTTTAATGATTAGAATTTGAAATACATAAATGATCACAGAGAATAAGAAAACATTTAACAAAGAAAGAGAGACATCACCAACAATTTGACACGAGAATCATGTAAATAAGCATGTTTTATTACTAGTTGATCCTTTGAAAAGTTTACAGAATAGCTTCTAGGTGCAAAAATCAACCCTCGATACTTCGAAGGAATAAGTATTTATACAATAATTTACATCAGATCCTCTCATAAATGACTAGGATACTATGGAGGAAAAATCTAACTAACTAGATCTCATATTACAAAATATAGGAATTTTGTTGATCTATTCAGATCCTTGGTGTTGATTCTATGGGAGTAGTTGGTGACTCAAATATTTGACTTGATTGTCCACTTCATGTTGACTTGAACCTAAAAATCAATTTTACTCAAGTAAATAACATAAATCTTCCCATCTCTTTTACTAGGGATCAAAACCTTGAGTAACTTTTTGTATATCTCGTCCATCTCAGTATACTTGGAAAAAGTCGGCTTTGTGATGAAAATATGTTTTATCTCGTGTTGGATACTTAGTTCCAACTCTAATGTCTCTAGGAAATCTTTTCCAGTAATGATTTCCTATATACCTATAAACTTTGAACCATCCTTTTCCATTGCATTGATATTCTTCTTGTAATCTGACAGAGTGACTAGCTTGTCATTGAGTACTAGTAGTCCAGGGAGACCCTTCTTGTGTAGTACTTCAATATTTCTGAAAAATCTATGAACTCCAATGTCCATCACTTGATCCTTCTCCTCTAGCTGCAACATTAATCCTTTCTTATTCAGGACTTTCTTGACCTCAAGAATGGTATATGTCCTATCTTCAATCTCCATTACTTCTAACTCCTGCTTGTTTTTGGAGTTTAGAAATCTGATGAGGTCAGTGGCCTCTGTAGGTCTTTCTCCTAGCTCTTCTCTTATTTTTCCAATTGATTATCTTTCCTTTTGTACCTGTTCATGTTGTTCAAAGATGATCTGTATGAATGGTCATACTTACGTCATAGACTTGTTGATATACACCCAGATGTTTTCATTGGCCTCGGATAACGTCTTTTCCATGATAGTCTCCTTTTGTATTTTTTTGTAGTTGTTGACTGAGTCTCTGAGCCTTATGCATTTCTGCATGATAATTGGTATGGAACATAGATTTCACGTCTTGGAGTTTTTTTACTTCCTCTTGCAACTTTTTGATCTCCTCCCCTTGAAGGGACATGTCTTCCATAGACTTCACAAGTTTCTCAAATACATCTGGAACTTGCACTGGGATGGCTGATGAAGCCTCTATTGTTTTAGTTGCTTATGTTGTTCTCACTCCTGTCAGAGTGACTGCCTCTAGTGGAATAATATCCATCTTCACACTATGTTCTTTCTCCTTTATCAATTTGTCCATCTCTGCCTCCATCTCCCTTATCTATGCATTATGTTCCATGATAAGCTTCATCATCTCCTCTTTGTGGCCTTCAGTTTCAACCACCTCCTTTTCTTGTGAATATTCAGTGGTTGGAAGCTTCAGTTGATTTCTCAAGGATGATATATCAGCATTTTTATTCTTCAACAATTATTTAGCTACCTTGACATTCGATGGGTCATACCCAATCTTTAGCACCAACTTTTCTAGTGATTTGATCTTATTGTCCTTGGCCAGAGAGGAGATTTTCTCCAGTGTCAATTGGGACTAGATGTTATTCAAAGATACCTACAATTTTGAAGAATTCAATGAGGTGTTTGTCAAAGTGGAGAATATCATCTCCCATGTTTTTTTGATCATGTCCATTAGGTCCACTGGATGAACCTCCTTCACATCAAACTCAAAAGAAGTCTTTTTGTAATCAACAGTTATCTTGGGATGAGGAACTTGTGCTTGCAGGAATGTCATTTGCATTTTTCCTTTATCTATCTCAAATGCTAGCAGTAGACTATGTTGGGTAGTGGATGTATGCTTCCATAAATGGGCATATGTGGTGTTGTTTAAGAGTGCATTCCTCTGCTTGATCTGTTTCTACTTGTCAAAGATATTTGACCCTATTTTCTCATGAGAGGATTCGACTGACAGAGTAGTGTTTATTGTTTTTTTAGATGAATATGTGGACACTATGAACTGACTGCCTAAAAAGGTTGAGGAATGTGGTCCCTCCATAACTATGGTGGACTTCATTTCTTCTTCTTTGAGAAGGTATGGTGTGTGACTAGTTTTATCCCTCTTTCTGTAGACTTGGAAGTCTTCAACTGAAACCTCTATGACTGAAGGGGAGACCTATTTCCTTTCTCTCATTTTTGTTTGTATTTGAGGTATGCTGGTATGTGAAGTAGTGAGAGGTTGTTCTTCTATTTCTAGCAATGTATTTTCTTATCAATCTGTCTGATTCATATACTTTTCCACCTCTGGATTATGTACATGAGCATAAGGAATGCTCTTTTGTTTTACCCTAAGCTCTGAGATGACACCAAATGGGTCATAATTCCATGTGAAACTCTGAGTGAATTTCATCTGCTTCAAGAGGTTGTCTGTATATTCTCCTAAAGATTTGTTGTTGCATATGAAAGAACCAATTTGGGTCTTGATTCTGAGTTGGTGTTTCTTGTTGACTGATACAAAATGGATAGCATCAGAGTTCACCATCTGCCTGATATATTCCAATGCAAAGATCCTTACAGGGAGATATTTTGGCAGTCTGTATGGTGGAAATTCACATCCATACACTCTTATTTTAGTGTGATTTTGGTATAGATACCAATCTCATGTTTTGGCCAAATCAGAGAGGTGAAGAATTCTCTATATTTCTTCATTGATTCTTGGTTTTGTTCTGTTGTTGAGCATGCGAACCACTAGGTGATAAAATTGATCAATGAAATATTTGAAGTTGAACTCAGTCAAATTTTTCCTCACTAGTGAGGTCCATGAAGTCACTGATTATGGGATTCCTTCCTGATCCAATTTCTGATAGAGAGGGTTTTTCTCGGGCAACTAAGCATCTTCTGGAAAAAAGATTTCGAAAATTTGGGCTCTTTGGGGGAAGGAGAGTTTCTGGTAGAGGTCATTCAGGTCTTCGACAGAGAAAGGGATTGCAGAGTGAATTCTTGGGATCTGTAACATCTGATTAATGGATTTAGGGGTAATGGTGAACAAGGTTTCGCCAAAAGAGGAAACTATGGCCCTTTGGCCGGGAAATTATGGGCTTGGCATTTCAGGGTGAATTTTGGGAAGTGGAAGGACTAAGGGAATATGTATAGAGGTAAATTGGACTCCCAGAGTCCAATTTCATCACTTTGATTTAGGAAAATATCCTTTATCCAGAAGTGTAATTCAAAGAAGTTGAATTCACACTTTGGCTCTGTAATTTTGTAGTCCTTATCTGCCAGGGGAATATGATCTAGGTCAACGAAAGGGGGAAGAATTGAATTCTCGGATGTCTTAGCAGATTTAGCTTTGGGAGGCATGACTAACATATTTTTGAAGGTGAATTAATGGAGGATTTTAATTACCTGGGTTAATTACGTTTGTCAATAGTGGATTTTGGTGGTAGTTGGCTCGAAAGTTGGATTTGGTGCGATGTTGACAATGCGTGGATATGAAAATAGTGTCACAATGGTGAAGAAATGGGGTTATAAGATGCAACGGAGGTGTCTTTTATGGTGTGGGGTGATGATGGGGAAAATAATGGTCATAGGGATGGCATTGATTGGCCAACGAGTATGTGGGGTGTGACATGTGACAGGTGATAGTGGGGTATGGTGGCAGAGTGAGATGGGCAATATTGAGTAGGTGGTTTGGCAAGATTTTGGAGGCGGGGGTATGCAGTAAGTGGATTTTAGTGGGGGGGGGTCTGAAACGCTAAGAGGGTGACACGTCACTAGCATATTTAGCCCATTTTGTGATGGTTGTTTCGACACTTATGCAACATTATGTTGTTGATATGGCAACGAATTTGGAGTCTCTGAAACGTCGGTTTAGGTGATGTGGCATTTGTGACGAACTTGATCAAAGGTCGCACAAGCGACGATATAGGCAAACAATCTCAAACCAAATTTTCGTCTAAATTGCGACAACAACTTTTATAGTTAAACCGATGCATCAATAGAAGTTGTCGTCACCTATTCGACGAAAACTTTTTTTTGTTTATGTAGCTAAACCGGCGCAGCAATAGAAGTTGTCGCCGCATATTCAACGTCACTTTTTGTTGTTTATATAGTTGAACCATCGCATCAATAGAAGTTGCTGTCGCCTATTAGACAACAACTTTTTGTTGTTTATGTAGCTAAACCAATGAATCAATAGAATTTGTCGTCTCCTATTCAATGACAACTTTTTGTTGTTTATGTAGCTAAACCGATGCATCAATAGAAGTTGTCGTCGCCTATTCGACGACAACTTTTTGTTTTTTATGTAGCTAAACTGACGCATCAATAGAAGTTGTCATTGCCTATTCGACAAAAACTTTTCGTTGTTTATATAGTTGAACCATCGCATCAATAGAAGTTGTCGTCGCCTATTCGACAACAAATTTTCGATGTTTATGTAGCAAAACCGTCGCATCGATAAAATTTGTCGTCGGATATGCGACGACCAAAATTTATTTAGAAAAAAAAATAAAAAATTATTTTGGGCATCAATTTTGATATTAATATTAATATTAATATTAAATCCCAAAGGGTATTGCGTGAGCCCCGTATTGATTTCACAAAGCCTTGGGACTTCTTTGATGGAGCTTATCAAGGCTCTCCAAAAATGTGTGGGGATGGAGTCATACTCTTTTTAGATCATTACCACTTCTTCTCCTTAAAATATGGAGCAGGACTGGGAGCAAATAACATGGTTGAATTCTACACCCTCTAGATGTTGATGAAAGTGGCACTTGAAAAACATATTAGGTGCTTGCAAGTTCTTGGACATTTTAAGTTGTTGATGGATTGGGATAATGGAAAATTTAATATTACATATTTGGTATTGGAGCCAATCATGCCACTATGCTTGGAGAAAAAATCTATGTTCAAGGAGGCCTCATGTTTCCATATCTACATGGATTTTAATAAAAAATAGGATATGTTGTCAAAATAATCCATCATGCAACAAGGCTCCTTGTGGGAATGTGAATACAAGGGCAATGCTCTACTAGAAGCTACTCAATTTTCTATGTTTTGATGTTTGGTTGATAGGTCTTGGGGTAGATATAGAATTATGTTTTCTTGGAGGTTAAAGACGATTCTAGTTATGTTAGGTTTTGTCTAGATTGATTTTGTATGGC
>SNQJ01S0067920.1:0-10034 GCA_010110895.2 Picea sitchensis
TGAAAAATCATTTGACAAACAAAAAACACTAGAGAGATAAAATTCCAGTCACCAGTTGATCCTATAAATTATAGGGTGATAACACCATGAAGGAAGGCGCTTTTAACATCCACCTGGTGGATCTTCCATCCAAATCGACCAACAAGGGAAAGAATCAGTTGAACAAAATTCATCTTTGAAACAATGACAAATGTATCAATGTAGTCTATTCCTTCTTGTTGAGAAAACACTTTTTTGATCAACGAGCTTTATGATGCTCAAGAACACCTTCAAAGGTAAATTTGGTCTTATAAACCCATCGATATTTTATTATGTTCTTCCCTTGATGACAAAGAACTAAATACCAAGTATGAGTCTTTCAAAGAGAGTTCATTTCATCCAACTCTCATTCAGGTTGGCTTTGTGCATCTATATAAGAGACAAGATCACAAGTCTCAAGAACATGAGTCATCAAAGAAATAATGGCATGTTGCTTCTGGCTAGGAGTCTTGAGTCCTGAAAAAACATCACCAACATCAGGTCCAACAACTTCAATCATCTTAGTAGCCCATCGAAGTAGGCATGGAAATGGTGAAATGATATCACCACAGAAGGTCGATTCAAAGAAGGAACCCTTTCACTTGAGGTAGACAGAGGACCTGTCAAAATAGAGATCGATTACTCAGTTGAATCGGGAACATAGGTCGATGGTCTGAATGAAACAGGGACAAATTTTGACTACCCGATCAAAACGATGAAAAAGGAACAAGTGATCCAATGTCAACAAGGATATCAAAAGAATCATTTTGGAACATAGTAGAAGAAACATTCAACAACTACATGCTTGAATAATTCTCATTAAAGATCACACTTATTTTGATAATGATATGTCGTTTGATAAGATCAAACAATCGATATGCTTTGGATTCTTCGGAGTAGTCCATCATGATGCAAGCATGACTCTTTGCATCCAATTTCTTCCAACAATCATCATAAATATGGGTCCAAGAAATACATCCAAAAACCCTAAGGTGGTTGACTGAGGGCTTCTTTCCACACCATCTCTCGACTGGAGTCACATAATTGACAACTCTAGTCGGAATATGATTCGGGAGATATTTGGCATAGTAAATAGCTTCAACCTAAAAATGAGTCGGCATATCTTTGTCCTGCAAAAGACAATGAGCCATTTTGACCAAAGTCTGATTCTTTCTTTCAACTACATCCTTCTACTGAAGAGTATGAGGATTAGACTTCTGCTAGGAAATACTAGATTGAGAAAGATATTCTTCAAATGGTTGATTCACATACTATTCATTGTTATCAGATCTCAAACATTTGATAGGTCGATTGCACTGCTTAGGAAATGCCCTAAATTCATTGAATTTATCAAAGACATGACCTTTATTTTTCAAGAAATAGAGCCAAGTAAATATAGAGAGATCATTGATAACGGTCAAAATATCATTTTCACCTAATAATGAGGGATGATTAATACAACAGAGATAATTGTGAACAAGTTTAAGTGGTTTTTTTTCTTGCCACACTTTGCTAGACTTGAAAGGTGTCTGATGATGCTTCCCTAGCACACATCCTCTATAGATTCAATCAGGTGGAAGAAATTTGGGTAGACCAACACCCATGTTCTAAGTGGCCATCGACTTCAAACTTTGAAAATTTAGGTGTCCAAGTCGTTCATGCCAAATTTTGCATCATTCATTGGTCTATTCGATGAGTGCATTCGATTCAGGATCTGGTCAAGGTAGGTCACAGAACTTATACAGTCCATCCTTTGAGTTAAGAAAACCTTTGGTGGAAACCGACCGATCATTCTTTAGATCCCTAACAAAGAACTGATTTGGCCAAAACTCAAAAATATTACCAACTTGCATTAGCTGGGAAATTAACAAGAGATTTGCATTGATATTAGACACACATGAGACATTGACAATTTTACCATGTTGATAGGGAACATTACCATGATTGACAATGTCTAGAGGAAAATCAACTACATATATCTTTCACTCAATATCCTAATCTAAGAAGGAGAATTTAGAGGCGTTGTTTTCCATATGATGAATGCACCTAGAATTAACTAACCATTCATGCTTTGAAGTATGAAAAAACAATGCTTGAGAAGTTCCAACTAGGAAGGTGAAATTATCGGTTGTTCGACGCAAAACCGACACATTTCCTTCAAGATGCTTCAACTTTTATTTTAAGACACAGTTCTTCTTTCAGTAGTTTCTCTCCATATGTCTAGTCTTTCCACAATAGAGACATGTTTTCTGTTGATATTATGGTAGCTGCAGGAGGTATTTATCTCCACGTGTAAACCTTACGAGAATAGAATATTCTGGGAAGCAAGAAGAAACCCTAATTAATTGGTTAATAACCCTATAAGACAAGTCGGCTCAAGAGAATGACTCGTATTAGGTTATTAGCCTTCAAGAGAAGAAGTCGGCTAAAGAAAATGTTATATACTAAAGAATTAGCACCCAGAATGAGAAGTCGGCCCAAGCAGTCTGCCAGAAATAGTATAAATACAGGAGGCCAGTCTTCATTCTGGCCAGTATTCTCAGAAATGCAGAAGCAACACTTGTGCACACTACAGTTGGCCAGTTTGTGCGCAATTTTGGAGGAGAGTTGTTGTTGCAGCTGCTACAACTAGCAGATTTCAGTTTTGGCTTGGACTCTCTCTTGGTTATGGTTTGGGCTCTCTAATAAACTCTTGTTACTCTTTCTTGGTGCGCTATCCTTGGAGAAAGGTGCACCACCTTTGTTTGGCTATCCAGTCTAGGGTTTGCTTTCAGAATGATTCTCTGTCAAGGTTAAGGTGCGCGGGAGTGGCTTCGGCCTATGGTTGGGTGACAATATTGCTTTATGTTCTATGGTTAAATGAGCATATCCATTATATTCTAATAGGTTATGGGCCCACACTATCTTCAGACAGTATAACCGCTGGAAGATAGATTGGGAGGATTTGCTCAGTTGCAGTTGCACTTGCAACCAATTTCTACTACAGCAACGAAACCCTAACCCTCTCGTTGAGGCACCTTAAGTGAAGAGATTGACCAAATTCCTGGATAGACTAGTGCACCCTAGCCTAGCACATCTCCTAGTACTCTCAGCAAGCTAAGACATCAAGTTTGAGTTTTTGGTCAAATCTAGGGTTGACCAAGTCAAAACAACCATGACTTACTCTATGAAGTCAGAAATAGAGTTAGAAGGGGCTTCTAACTTCAGAGCATGTAAGACAAGGATTGATCTCATCCTTGCCAAGAATAAAGTGTTGGATATCGTGAAAGGAAAGATTGTAGAACCAGAGTTTGAAGAAGGAAAAGAGAAGGAACCACAAAACGTTGCAGTTATGGAGAAGTTCAAAGACAATGACATCAATGCCATGAGTATCATAATGGATTCTATAAAATACCACTTGATACCCTACATCTCCCATCTTGATTCGTCTAAGAATATGTACGATGCCCTAACAAACCTCTTCACAGTCAGAAACATTGGACAAGTAATGAGTCTGAAGAATGAGATCTGTGACATGAAGATGAATGATGATGACAGAATAACATCATACTTTGTGAGAATCTCTCAGTTAAGAGATCAACTACAAGCTATTGAAGAAATCATTTCAGAGAAGGAACTGGTAAATATAGTACTCAACGGTCTTCCCAAGACATGGGATGCATTTGCCACAAGCATGAACACAAGAAAGGAGTATCCTACATTTGAAGAACTTTGGACTTGCTGTGCACAAGAAGAATCAAGGATTAGTGCAAAAGAGAAACCTCAAAAGAAATACGATGATCAAGCCTTCACAGCAAGATTCAAGAATTTCAGGAACAAAATTAAGTTTGGCTCAAGGAAGAATCCAAATCAAGAGAAAGATATGTCAAAAATAAAATGCTTCAACTGTCAAAAATATGGTCATTACAAGAATCATTGTCTCGAGCTAAAGAAAAGGAAGGAGACACATGAAGCATCAGTTGTCGAAGAAAAGGAACCTTCAAAGAAGACTAAGCAGGATGAAACAAACTTCTTATTCTAGGACAAGGTAACAATACTCTTCATAGTTCTTGTACATACCATGTTTTCTATACATATCTTGCATATATATTTCTTAGAAGATAAGATGTTCAAAGAGAAAATACACCTATGGAAGAACAACAAAATAAGGACTGTCATCACGATGACTACAAGTCAGGCAATACACATGAAAAGATGAAGTACATCAACAACCCCTGGTGACAATTCATAAGTAACAACTACACGATAAGCCGAAATCAGAATTAAACCTGAAGAAACCTAGAAGAAGTGAAAACAAAAAGAAGTCAACAATCAAGAGGAAATTGGAAAAGGACTTATGACACTTTGTAGAAGGAAATAAGGATGTAGAAGAAAGTGTGGGCTCTCTTAGTTGGAGGGAGCTGATTATAGAATTCCAAAAGAAGAGCATGAAAGAAGCAAGGATTAGGAGGGAGGTAATCCTAAATAAAACGATCCATTGAAGACGATGAAGTATATATTCATGTTCCCATCAATGATAGCAATCATGAAAAGCAACATGTGTTCAGTTTGAATTTAGAAGAAGTCTTCTTCGAAAAGAAGCCTTAAAGTATCATAATGGTTACTTAGAAGTCCAAGACAATGGATTTCTAATCCATGACAAACTCTCATGATGACAGAAGAAGTGCCACATGGATATGTTCCAGTTTGAGCCTTGCCACAATGTTATGAGCTAGCAGGAAACAAAAGAGTTGAATCCAACTATGATATACTATAATGATCAGAGTTATATGAAGCCTTCAGAAAATTAGTGTTCTAGAAAGACCGAAGTACATTGAGATCAAGCATTACATTCTCCGTGATAAAGTCCATAAAAGAGAAAGTGGTTCTCCAATATATATCTCCACAGATGAGCAGATAAGCAAACATTTTGGTAAAGCCTTTGTCCAAGATGAAAGAGTTTTGTGTACTCAAGTTGGAGCTCGTGGAGACGACTTCCTTATTGAAAAAGGAAGAGATAACTCCCAGGTTGGGAGGGAGCACTGATGTGTTATTGATTTATGGACAATCATTTTTCAAGTTTGAAAAATGGTCCAAGATGAGTAGTTTCCAATTTGGAAAATGGTCCAGATTGAATGGTCATTTTCGTAATGAAAATGGTTTGATGGATTGTTGATGTACCATAGACAGTGATTCCCCTTGTGGCCAGTGTAGGGGAAAGGTCTAGGACAGTCTCTCTTCTTGATGGTCACTCTTAGTAGTGGTCAAGAATACTGGTCTGCCTCGCTGGATAGTCATTCTTTCGAAGCTCACAGTTATGAGCAGTTTCGAAGAATGGTCCATTTTGGAGGTTGGTGCAGGACAGTCATTTCCTTAGGAAATGGTCCATACAATCATTCCCTAAGACAGATTCCTTATCTCTAGGTTGCACTTTTTTTAGTGCCGGAGGAATGGCCCAGATAGGTGAATGGTCCAGGTTCAACAATCAGGGACATGCATTCCCTAGGGCAGACTCATTCTCTCCATGTTGCAATTTTTTTAGTGCTAGAGGAATGGCCTAGATAGTTGAATGGTCTAGGCTAAGAAATCGGGACAGTTATTCTTCCTTTCTTGAGAAGAATAGTCTAGATATCTCACCATTGATGTTTTACCTTCTGAGGGAAGATGCTCTTCCAGATCTCACAGATGTGAGTGGAAGAATGGCTTAGATGATTCAGTTTATATCATAACAATGTTTTTCTATGTAGGTTGATATGATATGATATGATTGTTATGGAGACTGTATGTCTCTGGACAGTAGATGTATGCTACTGTGGTGGATGTGTTCCACTGATTGTGACTATATGTCACTAATCAACTTTCTATGTGCTACTTGGTATGGTAGTGTACCACTAGATTGTAGTTGTGTACTACTATGGATAGACACCATTGTGTTCTATTGAATGACATTGTTTTGATTGCCTTGAAGACTACCAATAGTGTTGGAAATAATTATCGGCTAGATGGATGATCAATGGACAAAGATTTCCCAGACGGAAAATGGTCCAGGACATTTATTCTTCTAGGACATATGTCCAGATTAGAAGAATGGTTATTGTGTCACTCTGTGGAGTGAGTGACTTATCCAGCATCATGTCTGATTACTTAGATGGAGTATGGTTTCGAGAGATGATGTAGTTGATGACACTGATAGTGGTGATGGTGCTCATGATCTAATCATGAGATAATCTATACGACTATGTTGATGCTACTGGGTGAATGGTATGTTTGTGCTCAAGACCATTACCTTCAATACCTCCCTAGCTAGAAGGGAGTGTAGATATTATGGTAGCTGCGGGAGGTATTTACCTCCACGTGTAAAACTGACGAGAATAGAATATTCCGAGAAGCAAGAAGAAACCCTAATTAATTGGTTAATAACCCTAGAAGACAAGTCGACTCAAGAGAATGACTCATATTAGGTTATTAGCCTCCAAGAGAAGAAGTCGGCTAAAGAAAATGTTATATACTAAATAATTAGCACCCATAATGAGAAGTCGGCCCAGGCAGTCTGCCAGAAATAGTATAAATACAGGAGGCTAGTCTTCATTTTGGCCAGTATTCTCAGAACTGTAGAAGCAACACTTGTGCGCATTGCAGTTGGCTAGTTTGTGTGCAAGTATGGAGGAGAGTTGTTGTTGCAGTTGCTACAACTAGCATATTTCAGTTTTGGCTTGGACTCTCTATTGGTTATGGTTTGGACTCTCTGATCAGCTCTTGTTACTCTTTCTTGGTGCGTTATCCTTGGAGAAAGGTATGTCACCTTTGTTTGGCTATCCAGTCTAGGGTTTTCTTCCAGAATGATTCTCTGTCAAGGTTAAGATGCTCGGGGGTGGCTTCGGCCTATGGTTGGGTGACAATATTGCTATATTGTCTATGGTTAAATGAGCACATCCATTATATTCTAACATTTTCTTCTTCCAATTCTTCTAGGTGGATGTCAACGCATCGATATTCACTCTAGTCTTTTGATCATGACAGTCCTCTCTGCGTACAGGAGCATCAAAGCAATCTCTTTCTTTATAATTCAGTTTTTCGTTTCCCTTGAGCAAGTGAACCTGATGTTTACCACCAAGATTTCCTTCATCAAGAAACATGTTTTGATAATTAATCAATAAGCCACATAAGGGATCAAAGGTGTAGTTCTTACCATCTTCCTTGTGTTCCTTCCAAATTGTTTGGAATGTGGAACATAACACGTCAAAAGGTGTTCTCGTATTCACGAGGACCAACTCAATGAGTTTTTCATCTTTCTTCTGAAAATTCTTCCCACATTTTCCCATTTTTTGCTGAAGTTATTTAACACACGCCACATAGTCCTCAATCCTATCAAAGGAATGGGGATCAAGAGAGATCAACTCTTTCTTTAATTGCACAACTTGGCTCTCATCAAATTTGTCAAAAAAGACTTCAACTTCTTCCAGAATTCATGAGGACGGTTGATCCCGCTTGTATGAAAGAAAATCTCCTTAGAAATGTAGGTCATAATAACCCCAATGACCTCATATTTCTTCCCATCGAATACAAACTTCACTTGGTCATCTGTTGGATCTAGAATAATGGCCTTAGTATACTGCCAGAGCCCCTTGCTTTTCAATAAAGTTTCCATATCTGATGCCCAGATAGTGTAAATTCAAAACAATAGGTTCAATATTGGAAGTCATCTTTTATGTTATACAGATATGAACACAATCTAGAACATGTTATAGTCGACAAATCAGTAGCTCGGAGTCAATCACTACAAGAATCGACTTAGCAAGATTCGTGGACAACATGTGAGGTCAAAACCAGTGGCTCTGATACCATGTTGGGGATTCGGGGTAACCTGAGAAGAGAGAAATAGAGTATGAAGAAAACCAAAAAGAAGAAACAATACTCCAAGAAGATTGGTGGTGTCTAAAGACATTGTTTCAACACTTAAGCACAACGCATTATGATCAGAACATCATAATACATGATAGATACAAAGATTACTCATATATTATTGACACACAGGGTCCTTCATTTATAGTTTCTAGATCTACAAATTTCCTTGAAATCGAGAATATCTTGTCCACAAATAACCATCGACGGTTGGAACGATTTCCATCAAACCCGCGTCATCGTGTCGGCTAGTCAACTTGCCAAGTCGACTCGACCATGTAGTTGATAGCTCAAATGGTTGATCCATTGTTGAAATGTTTTTGACTACTAGTCCATTGTCTGGCCGACTGCATTCATCTTTGAGTTGACCGCTCGACTGATTGTTTCCAGTAGAAGTGTGATGAACCAACATAACTTGAGGTTCCAACATGTTGTTAAATATAAATGGTTCACCAACAAGAATTACAAATGGGACATATTTTTTATAAAATATTTTAACTGACTTTGGTGCANGTAGTTAAACATAAATAGTGCATTAGCAATAATTAAAAAAAAAAATTGTTGAAATTCTTTATAAAACATTTTAATTGACCTCAGTGTAAGTTATGAGTAAGCACATCAACACATTAGTATGGTTTAAATGCACAAAAAAAAACATCTGCTAAAATATGTGGCTACCAAAACAAAAGAAAGGAGAAATGCTTCAGTAAAAATCTCCACCAATTGGTGTTTTCCTTGTAGTGAACATCCCCTAGTAGGAGACATCACAAGGTGATACTAAATCTATGACTAGGTTTTGTGTTGCTATTGCGCACAATGTTTGTGTAATTCATGATGAAATTTCATAATTTACATTACATATTTTAACATTTGAAACAAATAATATTCTCACGTAAATAATAATTCTACATAATTTCCATGGAAAATAGAATAATGTATATTTTATCTAGAGTAACTATACAACAATTTCGACAAAATTCATATAACAACAACAAGGTTTCTTTAGACAAATTCCTAAGTTTCCACTATTATGCAATGTCACGAAAACAGCCCCACACACCACCACTATAACCCTTTCCATGTCTTGTTTGACAAAATTCATGCAACAACAAGGCTTCTTAGACAAATTCCTAAATTTTTAGGATTGTACAAAGTTGTGAGAATGATCCTACATATCACATTACAACCACCTCCATATCAAAAGAAATACAAAGAAAATGATAACAACAACAGGTAACACAAACCCCCCCTCCCCAAAAAAATCACTAACCTCTCTCTCACTAGCATACACTAAATAGATACCAACCAATCTACTTTGCAAGTAAAATTATCCTATTCTATTTTGTAGTTTTGACCAAATTACAAAATCTATCTCCATATACATATATGCGACTTTTCACTCTACACTTAAAAAAAAAAGGAAGATATGAGGAAGAAAAAAAAGGTGCTACAATGTAGAGAATCCCATAGGGGCTCACTTAAAAAAGGAAAAGAAAAGAAAAGAAATGAGAAAAAAAAGTTATGAAATTTTGATATAACTTTTTATATTACGCGAAAAAAAGAAGTTGTTTTGAAGTTGAAATTTTGATGTAACGTTTTATTTTATCCTTGTAGCCTCGACTTTCTCTAAATTCTTGACCTTGTGAAGAAGGGAAATGAAACTAATCCACTCTACAGTCTACTTGCAGTCAAAGGTTTAGAGCTTCAACCAAAGTCAAGGAAAAGAAGAAAATGTATTTGTTCTTTTGAAAACTTTACCGGTTAGAAACATGAATACTCAGCTAAATTATGACTGAGATTCTCACATTGAATATACACAAAGGGACTCATTAACCCAAGAACCGGGCTACAGAGCAATGCTCTGTATTCTGGGTTATACATCATCTGATTTAAAGTTATTTAAATCTGAATCTGACATTCAGGGTTATATACCATCTGCTTTAAAGTTTTTGAAATTTGATAGTGTTGAAGAGTATTAAATGCTTTTGTAGCCAGGTGTTTATTGAATGAACTACATATAAATCGTTAGTGTTCATTTCAGAAATGATGGTCTATAAATCGTTAGTGTTCATTTCAGAAATTATGGTCTGTCTCTCTTGACCAATCAGTAACCTCTTCTCCTCACCGTCACCAAT
>SNQJ01S0067920.1:28944-39539 GCA_010110895.2 Picea sitchensis
AGAAGGCTTTTGATAGTATCGACTGGGATTTTCTTAGACTTATCCTCCACTCAGTTGGTTTCAGTCTTTTGTTCACTAACTGGATTATGTCTTGTATCTCAAGTGCCAACTTTGCAGTTTTGATCAACGGGGAGGCGTCTAGATTTTTCAAGAGCGAGAAGGGGCTCCGCTAGGGATGCCCCCTATCGCCCTACCTCTTTATCTTAGCTCTGGAAGGACTCAGCCTTCTTCTCCAAAAAAGCCTTGCTGTGCACTGTATATCTGGTATCAAGGTCTCTAATCTCATCCGGATCATCCACCTCTTGTTTGTGGATGATATCCTATTAATTTTCAAGGCTGATACTGCAGAATGGAAGGTGATCATGGACATCCTGCAGATCTTTTGTTCTGCTTCTGGACTGTCCATTAACCCTTTGAAGTCGACAGTCCACTTTTGGGGCCTTACCGAGACCGAACTCTTTCCTCTTAAAGGAGTCATCCCCTTCTCTTTCACTGATTTAACTTTTGGATTCAAGTACCTGGGGTACCACCTTAAACCGGGAGATTCCGCCGCATCTGATTGGTCTTGGCTGGTGTCTACCTATGAAAGGAAGATTGGATTCTGGTGCAACAAATGGTTGTCCCTGGGGGGACGTCTTATCCTGGTCAAGATGGTGTTACAAAGTCTAGCAGTTTTTTGGATGCTTCTGGAACGAGTCCTTGCCAAAATTATTACGCTGCTTCGCAGACTCTCCTTCAACTTCCTGTGGAATGATCTTGCAGGAAAAAGACGTTTCCACCTTAGCAGCTGGTAGATACTCTCTAGGCCAAAAAGGGCAGGGGGATGGGGACTCAAGAATCTCTCTATTTTCAACATGGCGTTACTGGCTTGCTCCTTCTGGCGAGCGGTTTCCAGTGACAACATTTGGCACCAAGTTATACAAGACAAATATTTAGGTGCCAGCTCCCTCACCTCTTGGCTCCGTAAGCCTCAGTTACTCCAGCGTTGGGCATCCCCCTTCTGGAAAGGGCTGGTCTCCTCCTCTCAAGTTATTCTACATTGGCTTCGTTGGCTGCCGGGAGCGGGCGATGAAATAAAAATTGGCAGGGACAAAATAATCGGCCTTGATGAACTATCTATCCTCTCCTTACATCTCAGGTCCCATCTGCTTTCCCGGAATTTGTCCTTCCTTGCGCAACTGAAGAAGGTAACATGGGCTTTTCCTCTACCGGATCTTTGGTTACATAGTAGTGAGTTGGCTCTTGAGGGGCCTTTAGCCCTGGAATTTGACTCTTATACGTCAGCATTAAGAAGCTCGGGCCTCACACTCTCAGTCGCTCGAGATGCCATTTCATGGACTGGGGGAGATGGATCTGGCAAAGTGGTTGCCAAAAATGTCTATGATGCTCTGCTATCGGTGAGGAAGATAGTTGCACAACCATCGTGGCTCAGTCGCTTTTGGTCTTGACCGCTCCCACTTAAGCATAAATTATTCTTTTGGCTTTGTGCAAATGGCAAACTCCTTACTTGGGAGTTGCTATGCAGAAAAGGTTGGCAGGGTCTGGGATTTTGTGTGCTTTGTCGCGGAGCCTCGGAGGACCTCCACCATTTGTTCATTCACTGTACTTTTGCCCAAGCGATTTGGAATCGTATTCAACATCATTACTCTCTTGCATTCCACTGGACTGGTGCCACCTTTTCAGAGTGTTTCTTCTCTTGGTTCACTATCCAAGTTGCGCCTCCATCGCTGGCTATCTTCGTTTGCTGGCAAGTTTGGATTGAGCGTAACAGGGTCCTCTTCGACGACGCCTCTCCTTCCTTTCTGGCGGTCTTTTACAGAACGTTGGCCTCTTATCAGTGGAAGCAGACTTCCGCCAAGACTCTTCCTTTAAAAGCGGTGGATACTTTCCTGCCTGAAGGTTACTTGGTGGCATTTTTTGATGGAGCGGCTCTGTCCTCGGGCTCTTGTTGTGGTGCTGGAGGCACCTTCAAATCCCACCCGCAGCGGACGACTAAGTGGTTTCTAAACTGTGGTAGGGGATCAAACACCAAAGCCGAGCTTTTGGGATTATGGGCCACTCTTATGATTGCTTCCTGTTGGTCCCTAAATCATCTGCATGTTATAGGTGACTCGAAAGTAATCATTGACTGGATCAACGGTAAGTGCAGTCTTCAATCCATCCATGTGGAAGGATGGAAACAAAAAACTCATCAGTTGGCCTTATCCTTCTCTGATATCATCTTCCGTCATCTCCCTAGATCCTTCAATTCAGAGGCAGATGCACTTTCGAAGTGTGCCCTAAAACAAGTGATCGACATACTATCAATCTTCCACTGTGACAGAGAACAGGAGAGTCTGATTTCCTCTTACAACCTCTTTGAACTTCAATGACCATCTCGCTTTTCTTTGAGATAAGTTTTATGAGTCCTGTTTTTTGCGTTATTGGTTTTTGCCTGTTCGTGTGGTATCAGTGACTATCATCCTTTGGAGAGTCGATCCCTCTGCTATTGTTTTAAGCTATCTGAGCATGAGAGATGTCGGATGATAGTTGTCCTGGGATAATTGATCATGCTTCGATGTTTTTATTTTGCCTTCCTGTTGTTTCCAGGCATTATTGCAATTACTTGTAAGACATGTCTGATCTGTCTATGTTGAACGGAGCTGACTATGGTTCACTTCTGAGATCTGTAAATGATTTTATAACTCTTATAAAATTGAGATAATTTCTTTCGGGAAAAAAAAAGTCTTACATTCTAACCAATGTTAACCCAATTCATGTACTTAATCAAAGTAAATTAAAACAAGTTAAAAAGATCACCCTTAAATTGAAATAATCACCTTCTCTTTAAGTCTAAATTAAAAGTACACTTAAAAATGTGTAAGCTTAAATTACACAATTAATTATTCTAACATAGCATTTATTTAATTGTTAATAATCATAACAAAATTAAAATGTATTCAAGCTTGTATTACAACTTCAATTCAATTGGCTTGACATAGTCTCTATTTTACTCTTAATTATCCCAACACATCTTCCATTAACCTTGTAACTCTCTTGATTTTACAATTCATAAAATAAACTATATAATCATATCTAAAACTATTTAAATTTTATTAATCATATTTTTTTTCAAATATACAAATATTATACATATAATCAAAATTTATTAAAAATGAAAACATAAAAGAAAACAAATATGTAAATATATCTTATTAGTGTACTAAAAAAAATGTTCTCTAAAGATATGTGACCAGTATACTAAAAAAATATAAATATGTAAATATATCTTATTAGTGTACTAAAAAAATGTTCTCTAAAGATATGTGACCAGTATACTAAAAAAATATGTTTTGATAAATAAATTTTTATTTATATATAATAAAAATAAAATAAAATAAAATAATAAAATTTAAAATTTCAACCTATTAAAAACAAAATTAATATCAATTCATTTAACTTTAATTTCTTAAAAATTATATTTCAACAAAATTATGTCAATTATATTTTAAAACTTTGTACTGCAACGAATCCATAATAAAAACAAGAAAAATATATTTTAAAACTTTGTACTGCAACGAATCCATAATAAAAACAAGAAAAATGTCTGTGAATTTTTGTGTCAGTTACGGGGGATAGATAGTCCACGATTTTAAAACTTTGTACTGCAACGAATCCATAATAAAAACAAGAAAAATGTCCATGAATTTTTGTGTCAGTTTCGGGGGATAGGTAGTCCGCGAACGGAAAGCTAGTCAAGGAAGACAGGTAGTCGGCGGAGGAGGAAGCGTCTTTGACCGTCGGATCTGTAGCTTTTTTGCCGGATCATGACACATCTGGCGCGACGCGAGGTGAGAGGTGGAAAGGAAACCAGTTAATGAGATAAGTATGTTCTCATTAATTTCTGACAGCTATGTTGACATGATAATAGGTGATATCAAACAACTTGGGGTAAAGAAGTCAATAAGAAAGACGATGAGGCTATAGGTCCAAAATTGGAAGGGGAGTTTTCAATGATAGCATGGGTGGACAGTAATGGTGGTTTCTCAAAACCTAACACTAAATATGCTTTCGACATAATTATATTTTCATGTGTATATATTGGTTACAATGTATATGAATGATATAAGGAATTATTATGCCTTAGGATGAAATAATGTGTTATGATAGATTTTGTGAGACCATATCCCTACATGGCTTCAGAGTTTATACTTATGTAAATATTGTACACACATTCAGTTTCAAATGAAGATTCCTATTTTTCTTTCAAATGCAAATTTATGCTTACAAATATAAATTTTTGTTCTAAAGTAAATTTTGTTTCTATAACTCGGTTTTGAAAATAAAAATTTTAGTGTAAATAACGCATTTTATTTTCTTTTTCATATTTTTCATGATACTTGAAAGAAAATGAATAAATGAACGGTAAAATACCTAGTTTTTCTACTTGATTTAGATCACTTGAGTTGAATTTCTCCTTTTCCCTTTTCTTCTCATTTGTCCAAATTGAATAGTTTACCTCCCAACCAGCTAGGAACATCCTTGTCAGCGACCTAGCTCTAGGAAATCCTTATGATTTCCTAGCCTTCCGTGCCCAAAATTCCTAGAAGCATAATCTAGTCTCATATCCCCAAATATTACCAAGTCTAAAGTCCCATACTCTTTAAATTCCTTTCTCCAGAAAATCCTTCCTCCCATTCTTTTTTTTGTCCCTTCTTGCACCCCCAACTTCCTCCTTATCCTCCTCCTTTATTCCACTACCTTCACTTCATTTAAACGTAATCAATATTCTACCTACCTTCAGTACCTTCTAATAAACACATAACCAATATTCTACCTACTTTTAATACTTTTCCAAAAAAATTGCATACCACTCGTGTGTGTGGGTGTACAATATTAATCTTTTATATAATTCATATTTAATTAGAATTAAATATAAGTAATTTGATTTAATCAACTTAATTACTCACAATCACTAATTTTGTTTATTTCACTTAACTAATATCGTGATTTTATTCCTTTCACATAATTAATTCACTTAGTTAATCTCATTAACTTCAATTAATTCACTTAATTGATTCACTTAACAAATATCACTAAATTTATTCATTTCACTTAATTAATATCATTAACTATAGTCATTCATTAAATTAATAATTATAATAGTGTTTATACATCTAGATTAAATAAGAAAACATCATTAATTTAATACATTTATAAATACTAGTGTACACATGCATGATATGTATGCATCGCTGACACATACATAGCTCATGCGTGTACTAATGAAAACTATCATCAAATCTAATGCAATTCCCTATATTATTCTAGTCCAATCAACAATTCAATCAAATTCATAATGAATGAATTAATCATTAACAATATTAGTAGAATTTATCAATCACCACAAAATAACATGAATGCAACACTTTCCTAGATAATTGAATTTTGGTTAAGAATTTACTATTAAATAACAAAGAGTAAATCATGCACTTCTACTATAATATTAAAACCCCACAACACTCTCATCTAATTCTAACACCCTCCTCATTAACCTACTTCCATTTTCTTGACCCTATCCTTCATCTGTTGGACTATACTGGAGCATCAACAATATTAACCTAACTCCAGATAGAACCCATAAGTGAAAGTGTCAATTACCTTGACCAAGCTTCCCCAATAGGTAACTAGCGACTATCATCACACTTCTAGGGGAGCATGACCTAACACCATCCTCCCCTGACTCCAGGTTTCATAAGATGCATGGTGGGAAATGCCTCCACCCCTCTTGATAGAACTAGGGTCAACACCCTATCATGGACGATATAGTGGCACTGTGTTTTAGGAAATTTGTCATTGAATATTAAGTTTAGGAAGTTGTTCCATTGTCCCTTGATATGTTCTAGGATGTAAATGGAACTATGTCAAGGCACCTCAGAGCTAAAACTCAGATATAGTTTTATAGTTGTGATATAGTGGAACTTCTCATAATATTGTTTTTTACTATCTCAAACCCCTCACATTCACTCTAGACATGATGATCAAAGGACTCTTAACCCAAGAGGCATATTCCCATGTGTATCAGACATTGGAAATTTAAAAGCAGATGGATGGATGAATTTCAAAAAGAAAACACAGTCAACATACAACGTATTCATATGAACAAATCTTGTAGTCTTAACAAAAATAAAATGTGCTAAGCATTAAGAATTCAATAGTTAAGACATGTTATTATAAAATCATGAAGGACATATACTTAGGGAAGCATCATGCTTGATACATTAAACAATATCAGAATATTTATGTATTTATTCAATCACATCAAACATACATGGGAAAGAAATTGGTCATTTATTATGAAATAAATTCCAATCACATAAAAAAAACCATACATTCACAATGAAAATGATGTTGATTTCTTCCCGAGGATTTCATTAATGATCAAATTAGATATACAATGTCAGAAGAATACGTGTGGTTCTACATGAAGAATATAATGGATTACAATACAATGTTACATACTGATACAGTCACAGTGAATCAATCTCTATAGGTCTTCAACCCTCTTATCATAATTTGTCTTCTTTCCTGTGAGCTCTCCTAGTCTAGCAATCCTTGGGAATAAGTTATGATCCCCAAAAAATATTGACCCTTTCCAAATCTGCCTCACTTTTCTCTTATAATTTCATTATTAACCACTTCTTGAAACTTCTTACTACTTTATTGATCTTCTTGTTTCTTGAAGTCGTTTTCCTTAGTAACAATTTTATTTACATAGTAAAATTAGTCACCCATTTTACCTATGTCGGGTTGATCGTGAGCTTCTTGGCTCCCCTTGTCTTGGAAAACTTATCTTCGAAAATTGACACATATGTTTCCATTGTTTTCTCATTGGGTACTTATGATCATTCATAGTCCTCATTGTTGATAGTATGGTAGTTGTGAGAGGTATTAACCTCTACGTGTAGCCTTTGACAAGACTAGAATATTCCAAGAAGCAAGAGAAACCCTAAACAAATGTGTAGAAACACTAGAAGACATGTCGATTACATAAAATAATTAACATTTAAGTGTTAACCTCTAAAAAAAGAAGTCGGACTGGATAGATGACAAAGAGCAGCGCTAGATCTCATTTTTCATTCACACTCTCACAACTCACATAGAATAGTGGTGTGCAAGTTTTGGAGAGGGAGTGCAGTTGTAGCTACTACGACTGGGATTTTGGCTTTTGGTTATGGTTGGAATTTATACTTGGTTATGGTTTGGATTATTTTCTTGGTACGCTAGCCTTGGAGAGAGATACATTATCTTGGTTGGATATTGGTTTTAAGGTTTGCTTCCATAATTATTTTGTATGTCGAGGTTAAAGGTGTTCGGGGGTGGCTTTGTGCCTATGGTTGGGTGACAATATTGCTATATTGTCTATGGAAAAACGAGCACATCTCTTTCATTCTAACAAGTTATGGGCCCACATTATCGTCAGACAGTATAACCACTGGAAGATAGATTGGGAAGTTATTTTTTAAGCTCGTTATGACACCAGTTATAGCTGCAACTAGGTTTTTTTATTATGCAGCTGCAACAAACCCTAACCCTTATGTTCGGGCACTTCTGGTGAATCATTTGACCTAATTCCTTGACATCCTAGTGCGCCCTAGCCTAGCACACCTCTTGGTACCCTCAGCTAGCAGAAATGTTAGTTTTGATTTTTTTTTATCAAAGTCAAAGGTTGACTGGTCAAATTGAAAGTCAAAGGTTGATTGGTCAAATTCAAAGTCAAAGGTTGACTTATGGTCAAATTGATTTTGTGATCAAAGTTGAAATTTTTTAGATTTTCTATCTTGTTCTAATCATTGAATCTTCTGATTGAGTTTCTAATCTCTTCTTTGTTAGACTCATAATCCTAAATCTCTATAGTCTAAGTATTTTCTAGTATAAATGTTTTTAGAAATTAGTTTATTCTAGTTTGTTAGGATAAGGACACCTAGCTTCTATGTAAATGACACCTATCATACTCATGTGATTATGTGATTGGTTGTTCTCCTAGTTTTTAGTTTAGAGTTGAGCTATATAAACTAGTTCTTTCTTCAAGTGAGGTTAAGGAGTAGATTATGAATTATCACTTCAAATTGTAATCACTCTTTCCTTATTAATAAAATTACGTGTCTGAGGACACTTTGTCAACATGGTATTATAGCCATGGTGAAAATTGTGATGGAAGAGAATTGTTTATGGATCGAGGAAGCAAGGAAGATTTCTTGACATCAACACGGATCTCTTCAAACTCAAGGGCAATGATACCGAGGTAATTCGTTGTTGTTTTTTTTTTAAATAAAGGAAATTATTATTGTGATTGCAACAATCAATTTTTTCATAAATTGATTCATCTTTTTGAGTGGTAAACTTGTATATCTGCAAATTTCAAGTTTGTAGATTTGATTAATTGCAGCTTTCTTTCTTGTAAATCTAAGAGATCTAAGCAGATAAAAGTGTACTTTTGCATTTTTTATTCAGATCTCATAGATCCATTGTTATTTTATTAAAAGGGCTCATTTGTAAACAATTGCTTCAAATCATTTTATAAATATGGCAATTTAAATTCAGAGTTGTAGATTCTATATTTTTTTTATAAGGTTTCATATATGGATTGTATCAAGGTCTGTATCAAGGAACGTATCAAGGTCTGTTTCAAGGACTGTATCAAGGTCCATTTCAAGGACCGAATCATGAATCACATATGATTTTAACAAAAAATCATAAAATTGAATCTATGACATTGGATTGGTAAAAAGGCAGATTCAAATTTGTTTGGATTAGATCTGGATCCATTGGAAAAGAAATACCTCTGGAGATCTCGCGCACCAAAGATAAACCAATCATCGCCATTTGTTGTTATGTTGAATTACCGGAACTAAAACACAGATCTGAGGCATTTTTTTTCTCTGTACCCATAACCATAACCCGTATTCATAAATTCTAGCATTCAGTTAAGCTTCTTTTGAGAGTAGCAAAAGAGGAGAAATCGTCATTGAAATTGTGGATCAATTTAGGAGCAAATGAAGATGAATTTGACGATTTCACGATCTGGGTTTTGTGCATAATGGGGTCTATTATGCGTCTCATGAGTTTTTTTTCTTGAGAGAGGTCTTAGTTTAAGATATTGTCAAGATTCTCTTAACCACGTTTTACAGAAAGATGTTCCAGAACGTGCACCTGCCCAGTGGTCAACTTTGATCTGGAAAGAACGCCCAAGATCCATCTGCGAATTTGTGTGGATCGGATCTGGTACCTCAACCTACAGAAGTAGAAGAAACCCTTGTGATTTGGTGGCTGGAGGAGTTGAGAGAGGGCAAGCTCGAATTTATGTAGTATCTGGATCAGATCTGGTATCTCGAGACACAAATTCCAATGCTCCTCTAAATCTAGTGTTTTGTATATGAAATCTAAAATTCACCTAGAACGAACGCATCTCCATCTACTGCGTGAATCCGACTAGTAAGATTTCACCCACCAAGATCTCTTATGCGTATAAATTTACTGCTGCGTACCCTCTTTTGAAGCCCCTTCATCACGTTTTTGGTTAACAGTTCTTTAACTGATAATAAATGATCAAAATTGTTGCATAATTTTTTTTGTTCATATTGAGGTCCAGATTGAGGACCGTATTGAGGGCTGGATTAAGTTCTGGATTGAGGACCATATTGAGGACCGTATTGAGGACTGGATTGAGTGCTGGATTGAGGACTAGATTGAAGTCTAGATTAAAGAGATTTGTTTATTTTTTATTTTTAGACATTCGAATTATAATCTTTTCAAGTCATTGATGACTTTGGTTCAAGGGGGGGCACATTTTATTATTTGTATAAGGCTATCTATATTGTAAAACGGGTCAAACTTTGAAAGATTTGATCGTAGTCTTGAATGCTCAGAAGTTGAGAAGAGTCCAGTAAAATACTCTCTCAAACACCATTTCCAACGAGACTTTTAAAGGGTCAAGCCAAGCCCTTAAAAGTACTCTTTTTGCGTGGATTGTGTACTCTCTCTTTCTGGCGCATTGCGTCTTTTTTGGGAGTTTTGTGGATTATTCACTTACAAGAAACATCATGTCTAAATTAATCAATCTATTCACAAAATCAAATAAGTTAGATGGACCCAAGAATTACAAATCTTGGAGTCGGCACATGCAAAACACTTTGATCTATAATGAATTATGGCGTCATATATGTGATGGTGATATTGCTCCAACTAAGCCCACCGATGCTACTTCTTTAGAAAAATGGAATTTGAAAGATGAAAAAGAACTTGCTTTGCTACGTTCTTCTGTAACTGAACACGTGTATGTTCATATTGAGAATTCCAAAGATGCATGGTTTGCTTGGAATTTATTAAAGAATATTTTTGATACTCTTGTTGCATCTCAAAGATTTTATCTACAAATAAAATTTCTTAAACAAAGATTAGCAGACAATGGTGATGTATTAAAATACATTTCAAGGATTAAGAACATTCATCAAGAAATCATCAAAGGCGGTTTTTATAAACTTGAAGATAGTTTTCTAGTCTCCATTGTAATAAATGGTTTGCCTCCATTTTATAAGCATTTTCTTGAGACTTTG
>SNQJ01S0067920.1:39549-58579 GCA_010110895.2 Picea sitchensis
TCCAAATCGATAAGGCTGAGCTCTTCTATGAGATTGTTGAAATCGTTTGCGTCCCGATCCAATCTCCTTGATCCTCCCTTTTTTTCCGTCAGAGTGCGGATGATATTGAAATCTCCGCCGATGATCCACCTATCCCTTTGGGTGATGTTGGGTGTATGGAGAAGGCTATGGAGAAAAGCTTGCTTATCCCCCGGGGTCGCTGGGGCATATACGCAGGTTAAGTGACCAGGCCGATTTGAACCAATGAGTCTGTATTCGGCAGTAATGGACCATTTGGTGGCACAGAAATTGTTCAGAAGCACGATGTTGGTGTTCCAGAGGATGGCTAGTCCTCCTGCAGTTCCTATGGCGTCTACTGAGACTATTCCACCTTGTTTCCAGCAGTAGGGGAGCATCCTGTCCATATCCTCGGAAGTGCATTTTGTTTCCTGCAATAGAACACCATTTGGTGTTTCTGCTATGATCATTTCCCGTAGCATTTTTTGTTTGCTACGACCATTGAGACCTCTGATATTCCACGAGATAATCTTCATGATGATGGAGGAGTGGGGAGAGGAGGGAAACTTTCCGAGATCAAGTGAATCTGTCCAGAATTCACCATAAAATTTCCTATTTCTTGTATAAGCTTACTAGTGGATTTCCTCCCTCTTTTCTTTTCTTCTTTCTGAACTTTGCTTGGGGTTTTAGATTGACTGGTTTGAACACCCAGGGCCTTGCTGGCTCTAGCCGAAGACCCTGCTGACGAGTTGAGGAATACTTTGTGTACTTTTCTCAGCTGATCTCTGGGGATGGTGTAGAGCTTTTGATGTCGATAAGCGTGCTCAAGGTGTTCTAGATCTACTCCGCCCAAATCTTGTTCTTCTAACTCCATTTCTTCATCGCTGTCATCTGTTTCCGGCTGATCTAACTGTTCCTGAGTCAGGCTCGGGTGGGTAGGAGGGGGCACATTGTTTTGAGGGGCATGGCCTTTCGACTGGTTCTCGGCTTGGGGTATGCTATGCAGGGGAGGGGAGTGTGGCTCATTTTGATGGAGAGGGGGCTGCTGGGTGGTATTATTTAGGGGATTTTTCAGGTTGATCTTGCAAGATAGCGAATTTATTACTAGTGGAGGGGTCCTTACTTACCTGGGATGGCTGCTTCCTGGTACCTTGACGCCGTCGTCCTGCTGGTTGAGCAAAGCCCTCCTTGTCTTTGCCGGTGTCTGTGGCACCCTCCTTGTGAACCGCATTGAGTGGGCATTCCCGGAATAAATGGCCGTGTTCATGACATTTTCTGCAGCGGAAGGGGATATGCTCATAATCAATGGTTTGCGACCATTCTTCGTCATGGTACTCCAGCGTAATGGAACCTGGAAGTGGCTTGGCTATGTTCAGGTACACGCAGATTCTCGTATATGAGGTGTATCTACGCTGCTTGGTGGCTTCAGAGGACTTCACATAGACGCCAATGGTGTTGCCGATACCTGCTAGTACCTCTTCCAACCAAAACTCCTGTGGGAGGGAGTACAGTCTGATCCATACCGGCGCGTGGGCGAAATCCTCTTTCTCAGGACTAAATTTTTCTGTCCAAAATATCAGGAAAAGGCCAGCCGAGTTATAGAAGTAAGGTCCTCCATCAAAGATCTGATTGTGGTCTTCTGAGTTATGAAAGATAATGGTGAAAAACCCTTTGGACCCCAGTTGTAGGTCATAATGACCTCTGGGCTTCCACCAGTACTGGATCCATTTGATCAAATCTCTCTCAGAGGGCCAAAGCCCTAGAAACTTTCCTACCAGAGCATTATCACGCATGTACTGTTTTTGTTCCTCTATGCGTGGTGAGCTTATGAGATATTTTGGGGCCTGAGGCGCCTGTGGGATGCACTTTCCGGGAGTCCAAGGGGCCGTCGCTTTTGCTGGGGCCGTCCCCTTGTCTGGATCAATATCCATATCGCGGTCCTTGAAGGTTCCTTCCTCTAAGAGAGCCACGCGCAGATCAGGAGGTGTCTCAAACGTGGGTCTTTTCGTGCTCAGTGCAGCATCCTTGTCGTTGGTGATTTGGCTGTAAGAGGCACCGGACGACGTCCCCTCTTTGTGGTTGGGGGGCCCCTGCGGGGCGACCATCAATTGGGCGCAGTTCGAGACGGTTGGAAGTTACAGAACCCTAGTTGCAGAGCCGAGTTAAACTACTCGCCATAGTTGTACTCTATGTTGATGACTTAATCATAACATGAAATAATGAATCTTGCATCAAACAGGTTAAGGAAGAACTTAAAGTAGGGTTCAAAATGATTGATTTAGGGACACTTCATTATTATCTTAGAGTTGAATTTTCTCAACATCCTAACCAAATATTCCTTAGTCAAACTAAGTATGCCACTGAATTGTTAAAGAAATTTGGCATGAAAGATTGTAAACCTTCTCTTACCCCCACGGAGAAAAAATTGAAACTTTCAAAATTTGAAGGGGGGGAATTGGTAAACAGTACAGAGTACAGGAAATTGGTTGGAAGTATCATTTATTTGACAAATACTCGTTAGATTTGTCATATTCAATCATTATACTTTCAAGGTTTATGTAGGAACCAAGGGAAAGTCACTGGAATTCAACAAAAAGGGTACTAAGATACATTCAAGGTACAAAAGATTTTGGTCTTCTCTACAAAAGGAACAAAATTTTTACAGTTGTTGGATATTCAGATGTTGATTTTGTAGGTGACATTGATGATAAAACATCCACTTCAGGTTATTTAATGAATATGGGTTCAACAATAGTATCTTGGAATTGTAAAAAGCAGACAACAATTGCGAATTCTTCAGCAAAGTTAGAGTACATATCAGCTTGGGAAGCAGCATGTGAGATTGTATGGCTACACAGAATTTTACAGGATCTTGGTGAAACTCAAAAATCACCAACTACCTTATTGATCAACAATCATTCAGCAATAAAGATGGCCAAGAATCCAGTGTTTCATTCAAAGAAAAAACATGTCAACACCAAGTACCACTTCATCAGATCGCTCATCATCAAAGACATCATCAAGCCTAAGTTTTGTCCATCTAAAGATCAAACTTCAAATATTTTTACCAAACCTATTGGTAGAATAAAGTTCACTAAGTTCAAAGATGAACTTGGTCTTTGTAAAAATGAATTTCCGAATTAAAGGGGGGATTGCTAGCCTCATAATCCTAAAGTTCTATAGTCTAAGTATTTTCTAGTATAAATGTTTTTAGAAATTAGTTTATTCTAGTTTTTTAGGATAAGGACACCTAGCTTATATGTAAAGGACACCTATCATACTCATGTGATTATGTGACTGGTTGTTCTCCTAGTTTTTAGTTTAGATTTGAGCTATATAAACTAGCTCTTTCTTCAAGTGAGGTTAAGGAGCAGATTATGAATTCTCACTTCAGACTGTAATCACTTTTTCATTATTAATAAAATTAAGTGTCTGAGGACACTTTGTCAACATTCTTGTCAAGATGGTATCTAGTTTCAGATTGGAAGACAAGTTGGACAATGCTATAAGGTTTCAAAGGTATGCACTTGTATATGTTATCTAAGTTATATCATCTAGAAAAACATGAGTGTGTTTGTAGGAAAAGTATTAGAGACCTTGTCCAAGCTGTAATATTGGATTCAGTGCATTCAAAGGAGTAAGTGCACCCTCCATAGCAGTTGAGGCTTCAGGTTCCAGGTTTGATTAAATTGTTAAGCTTCAAATTTGTGTATATCAAGGATGATAGTTACGACATTACAAATTGTGAAATTAGTCTTTGAAATATTCTATTATTGCTAGGTGCAAGGAATACTTGACTGCATATGAATACTATTGATATAGATGATTATTATAATTGTTCACAAGTTGAACTAACATCTCCTCTATATAGATATTTCTTGTTTTCTCTTGTTACTCTTGTTTCGAGCAGGTACCCTTGTGAAATATGTTTGATGAACAATCCTTGTGGAATATGTCATAGAAGAATTTTATAAGGATGACACAACTACCAGATGGGAAGCAATTAGAATAGATAGAAACAAACTTAAAGAGACTTAGAGGAGTCAGACTCGAAGTAAGTTAGGAATCAAAAGGAAACTAGAACATGCTTGTGACACTTTGCAGAAAACAAAGAGAGATGCGGTAGATGAAAGCATGGACTCTCTTAGATAGAGGGAGTTGACCACGAAATTCCAAAAGAAGAGCATGCATATTGCTAATTCAGGCATGAAGTTGGGATTAGGAGGGATATAATCCCCAACGATATGATCCATTGAAGAATTTGTGAATACGATGAATAATATTTCCATGTTCTTCATTGGTAGTATAAATCGTGATAATAAACATGTGTTCAGTTTGACTCTAGAAGAAGTCTTGTTAGAAAAGAATCCTTGAATATCCTTGGTTGTCCATCTACATTTATGTTCCTATGGTGGAAGGTTGGAGCCTTTAGGAAAGAAGGGCGTGTAATCTATAGAAGATTCCATGAAATCCAACATTAAAGAAAAACATGAGGAAGAACATGAATATTCCAAGAAAGAAAGAGAAAGTCATAACAACTAATTGAACTAGTTTGAATCCACTAGAAGCAGTCAAGAAGAAGGAATGGAAGGAAGTTGTGATGAAGAAAAATGTATGTGAGAAATTGTGAAAAAGAATTGAGAATTGATAGATACAAGGCAAGACTTAGGGCTAGAGGGTTCTCCCATAAGGAGGGAGAAGACTATGATGGTATCGTGTTCCAGTAACTAGACATGCCTCTACCTGAGCCATTATATCTCCTACAATATCCATGGGTTGGAGTTTACATTAGATGAATGTAAAGATTGTTCTTCTCAAAAGAGTAATTAAAGAAGAAGTGTATGTAGAAAAACCTCAAGGTTTTGAGGTATACCAGAAAGAGACTCTTGTATGCATATGGAAGAAGACCTTGTATGGATTCAAGTAAAATTGGTGTAGAGCCTCTCATTTACATCAAAAGTGTGGTGAAAACTTCCTATGACAAAGAAATTATATTGAAATGGTTCTTCAGAAGTCTGGGATGATGGATTGCAAATCCATGGCAAACTCCCATGATGACAGATCTGAAGAAGTTGAGAGACTTTAATCCAGTAGACTTATCTCTATATCGACAATTGATTGGCTCGTTAATGTATTTGGAGAATACTCAGCCAGATATTTTCCTTGTAGGAAGTTTGAGTGATGATATACAGATGCATGGATTTATCGATTCAGATTGGGTAGCGAGCGTAGATGATAGAAGAAGTGCTACTTGGATATGTGTCAGTTTGAGATTTGCCACGATGTCATGGGATAGCAGGAAACAAAATTTTGTTGCACTCAACACTGTAGAAGCAGAGTATATTGCAACTTGTGATGCTTGTATAGAAGCAGTGTGGCTCTATAAGTTGGTTTCTGGACTGTCTGATCAGGTGTTGAATTTGACCGTGATATATTATGATGATTAGAGCTATGTGAAGCTTTCAGAGAACACGGTATTCCATGACAGATCGAAGAACATTGAGATCAAGAATTATATTATCTATGATAAAGTCCATAAGGGAGAAGTGGTTCTCCAGTATATCTCCATAGATGAGTAGATAGCATATATTTTAGTAAATCCTCTGTCCAAGATGAAAAGTTTGCGTACTTAAGGGACAAGTTGGGGCTCATGGAGACGACTTCCTTATTGAAAAAGGAAGTGATTAATCCTAGTTTGGGAGGGAGCAATGATATGTTATTGATTTATGGACAATCATTTTCCAGTTCGGAAATTGGTCCAGGTTGGGCATTTCCTTTCCAGTCCGGAAAGTGGTTCGATATTTCTAACGGACAATCATTTTCCAGTTCGAAAAATGGTCCAGATCAAACAGTCATTTTCGTAATGAAAATGGTTTGATAGATTGATGATGTATCATAGACAGTGATTCCCCTTGTGGCCAATGTGGGGGAATGGTCTAGGACAATCATTCTTCTTGGAAATCACGTTGATTAGTGGTCAAGTAGAATGATCTACCTCGTCGGGTAGTCATTCTTTCGAAGTTCACAGTTGTGAGCAATTTCAAAGAATGGTCCATTTTGGAGGTTGGTGCAAGACAATCATTTCCATGGGAAATGGTCCAGATAGTCAGTCCCTAGGGAAGACTCATTCTCTCCAGGTTGCACTATGATTAGTGTCAGAATAATGGCCCATTTAGGTGAATTGTCTAGGTTCAATAATTAGGTACATGCATTCCCTAGGGAAAACTCATTCTCTCCAGGTTGCACTATGATTAGTGTCGGAGGAATGGCCCAGTTAGGTGAATGGTCCAGGCTAAAAAATCGGGGACAATTATTCGTATATGCTTGGGAAGAATAGTCCAGATAGAATATGGCTCATGTTTTACTTTATGAGGGTAGATGCTCTTCCAGATCTCACAGATGTGAGTGGAAGAATGGCCCAGATGACTCAGCTTGTATCATGATATTGTTTATGCAGGATTATATCAGATGATATGATTGTTGTGGAGACTATATGTCTCTAGAAAGTAGTTGTATGCTATTGTGGTGGATGTGATCCACTGGTGGTGAATGTGTGTCACTAGTTAGTAGCGGTGTGCTACTAGGAGTGGTTGTGTACCACTGGATAATAGTTGTATACTACTATAGATAGACACAGTTGTGCTCTATTGGATGTAATTATAGCAACACTATGCTACTATCTGAGTGCCATGGAGACTACCACTAGTGTTGGAGTTGATTTCCATATAGATGGATAGTCAGTGTGCTGGTGGACAGACATTCCCCAGGTGGAGAATGGTCCAGAAAGAACAAATTGTTGGTGGAAAGGAATTCTCTCTGTGGAGAATGGTCCCAGTTGACAGTTTTTTGATGTATCATGGATTGGTATTTTCCTAAGGCATAGTTTGTGGCCCGATTAGGAAAATGGTTCAGGATCGATATTTTCTAAGGCATATAGGTAGATATGGATCTCTATGGTACATATGACCTGATTATAAAATAGTCTATGACTGACATTCCTGTAGGAATGGTCTTTGTATCCCATGACGTAGCTTTCAACATCTGTTGGGACAATCATACTTCTAGGATGTATGTCCAGATTAGTAGAATGGTCCTTGTATCACTCTGTGGAATGAGTGACTTATTCAACATCATGCCTGATTACTTAGATGGAGTATGGCTTCAAGAGATGATGCAGTTGGTGCTATCAGATGATGTTGATAGCGATGATGTTGCTTGTGAGTTGATCTACGTGATCATGAGATAGCATGTGTGGATATGATGATGCTACCGGTTGAATGGTATGTTTTTTCTCAAGACCATTTCCTTTCATACCTCCCTAGCTAGGAGGGAGTGTTGATATTATGGTAGTTGAGGGAGGTATTAACCTCTACGTGTAACCTTTGACAAGACTAGAATATTTCGGGAAGCAAGAGAAAACCTAAACAAATGTGTAGAAACCCTAGAAGACATGTCAGCTCCATAAAAGAATTAATATTTAAATGTTAACCTCTAAAAGAAGAAGTCGACCTAGACAGATGACAAAGAGCAGTGCTAGATCTCATTTTTCATTCACACTCTCACAACTCACACAGATTGGTAGTGCGCAAGTTTTGGAGAGGCGGTGTAGCTACAACTACTGCAACTGGGATCTTGGATTTTGGTTATGGTTGGAATTTCTACTTGGTTATGGTTTGGATTATTTTCTTGGTACACTAGCCTTGGAGATAGATACACTATCTTGGTTGGCTATTGGTTTTAAGGTTTGATTCTAGAATATTCTGTCTATGAAGGTTAAAGGTGCTCAGGGGTGGCTTCGTGCCTATGGTTGGGTGACAATATTGCTATCTTGTCTATGGGAGATTGAGAACATTTATTTCATTCTAACACGCACTACCTCATCCAAATTAGTATACTGATCATAAGATGGTTGAGGTAGACTTATGAACATCATCTTCAAATTATCATGTAATTCAAAATCTTATGCCCGTAGATCTATTACATCATGTCCTTTCAAATCCCCTCCAACTTGTCAAACTTTTCATCATTGTTCCTCCTTGCATCCTGTAGATTTTGATAATTATTCTTTGCATACAAATATCCATTTCCATTGTAATACCCTAGTTTTGATTCCCCGTATTAATAATGTATTTTTTTTATTTGATGAAAGGTCAGAGTCCCTGAACAATTAAAAGAGGCCAGAGTGCCTAGGAAATGTAATACTTTGATCATTGCAAATAATAAATTACATCGCTAGCTACAAGATAAATGAGGACAAGAGTTATAGGGGGATATGATTCTACAAGAGAGGGGGCTAAAGGGGCTAAGACTTTTGTTATTTTTTATTTACCCATATTGGTTTTAATTGAGAAAAGTGGTTACATGAGCTTCTTGGAAAAGGCCACGTGGTTCATGATTTCCAAGTAAATATATAAACATGTCTTTGGGTTGTTTGGGGGTTCACTCTTTCACTCTGTCATTTGGTTCATTCATTCATTTATTATTCCTCATTCATTCTTGTTCTTGGTTGGGACATGGGGATGAATTGTTGAGGAAATAAACCATTGTTTTGTTGTCTATAGTAATTCCTGGTGTAATCCAGCCACGCATTGGTGTATGTATGAATGAGATGCATTGACATGTGTTAAACATTTCTCACAATTGAAAATATTGAGAGTCCTAGCATGGATATTTTTGGCCAGATGTATTGGAGCGCTAGATATAAGTGAAAAACCTGAGGGATTTTGTGGTGGTGAATGTTTTTCATTTCCTTTGGGTGGTGTAATATGGAGAGAAGAGAGATGGTGTACTTTGAATTGTTGTGTGTTGAGAAACCTATGAGAGCTTGAGTTTTGACTAGTTTGGGAAGGTAAGTGTCACTCTGGAACCCATCCTTATGGATTCATAGCCTTGGCTTAGGGGTGACATTCTATTGAGACTTATAATGGTGTCTAAGTTTGGGTGGAAAGTCTTTGGTTTACATCCAGTTGGTGATTGGTTTTGTTTAAGATAAGTGCTCTCTGTCACGGTTTCCTTTGCTTTTATATTTATTTCCACTGTGTATTAATTATTATCTTTGAGATATGTATTTATAAAGTTCTTGCTTGTTGGTTATTGTTGTGCATGGCATGTTTAAGCATTGTTTTAAATATTAACATGAATCTTGGTAATTGCATTTCTTTTATTGTGTTTCTTTCATGCTTCTTTATTAGTTAATTGTTGTGATAATTTGAAATCAGTTCTTGAAGTACGCTTTGAAGTAGTGTGGCTATCCTGGTGGTGGATGGGTACATTACATCCATCCAAAAAACATTGTGGCCCATGCTTTATAGCATCATTAAACATATTCTTGAAAGAATCAATTTCTCCCACAAGTTGGTAGGCTTTATTTTCAACATTCTATAATATTATTTTCTTTGTGAGGACTCTTTTAGCATCCATGACAATGTTTGTCCTACCACTGACATTTAATTCTTTCATCTCCTCCTTAGTTATGAAATTTAATAACTTTACTATGTCATTGGCCATTTCTGGCTTATTTTCTAGCTCATTAGCTATTATTTTAATATCAGCAAAAGCATCAGCGACTAGCTAAAGTTCATCTTATACAAGAGAAAAGCAATACCAATTCTTGAATATGGAAGTGGCTATATTATCCCAAATTCTATGTTTGGCTCCTTTCATAGTTGGTCTTCTTGTCACCTTTATTTTTATATGAGCTAACTCCTTTTGTGCTTCCTCTTTGGAAAGATTCATATGTTCCAAGAGTACTTATTTTCTCTTTAATTGTTCTTCCAGATATTTTATCTTAGAATTGTTTTGTTTGAGCGTATTTGTCAAAGTATCTAGTTCCATCCCTTTCACACTCAAATCTTCCATGACTTTAGACAAACCTTTATCTATATCTAGTGAAGCAACATGAGTTGTAACTGACTTGGATGTCTATAACCATTGAGTTTCTTCAAGTTTCAAGGCTTGATTTTCATCCTGTAGGCGTTATATAGTTTTATTTCTCTCTACCAATCTCTGATACAACTGCTCCTTTTTCTTCAAAGATTGCTTGCAACTCTTGGGTCTGCACATGTTATATGTCTAGGACATCCAATTTATTCTCAAGTACCTTTATTTCATTGTCTTTTTGTTTTATCAAATCCCCTACCACAGTAGGATTTTTAGGATCCACACTCAAAGAAACAATTTTTCTTTCCAATTCAGTGATTTGATTTTTCTTTACTTTTGTATCCAACTTCTCTTGCTTCAGCTACTTGGCAGTTTTTACCACCATGTTTTTCATTTTCTGTACATTGGCAGTGGATTTGGGTACTCCTATGTACAACATATCACTAATTTTCTTACGTAACACAATCATTTCCATTAGGTGAACATCACCAAGCTTCATCATCATTTTTGTGGCTTTATAATCAATAGGAGAATGAGTTCTAGGACCTTTTGGCTCAATTACGTCCAAGTTGAAGGTCCCTCGTTGATAATCCACAACATAAATTACTTTGGGTTGAGCCATATTTTTTCCCCATTCTTGAGGACATATCTTCTTCCTAATATCTTGATTTGTTCTTTTGATATCCATGTACTGAGAAAATAGGGAAGGTGACTTATCAAGTGACCCTATAGTAGTGGATGTATATGATGATTCTATTGATGTCAACAATGCAGAAATGAGATATTACAATATAAAAATGGGCTCTCTTGATGTTGAACTAGCTTCCCCTATACCTTGACCTTGTATACTCAATCCTTCATTGGTAATGTCTACTAATTATGATTTATCACCAGCTTTATCCCTCTTACTTAACTATTCTCCTCATGGATCATTCACATCCATTTCAGATAATATCTCTCAGAAAGATCATTTTGTTAATTGTGCTTTTGATTTCTGGGGGGTCAATATTTCTTGTGCTAAGTCTTTTTGGTGGGGAAGTATTTTATCTTGGGTATGTCTTTCCAATATTTCATTAGCCTCCTCCCATGAGTCAAGATTAGAAATACTTTCTAGCAATGGATTTGGTTGATAATTGTAACTATTCCTTCTATATAATATCACATTGAATGGTTCATAAACCCATTTCCCCCCTTTCTCTAAGTGCAACTACTAAAGCATCTCTTCTGTAAATTCTGAGGCAGTCATGAATTTCACCAATAAGGGGCCAACCTCCTTAGACAACTCGAAAGTTATGGTTTTCCTATATTGCGAAAAGTGTAGGTGATCAAAATGGAGTATTTTCCTTATGTAATCTAATGTAAAAGGCCCAGTAGTTAAGAAGGTTGGTAGCTTATAGGGTTCATCTTCACAACCATATATTATTATGATTGTGTGATCCTCAAACATAAACCAACTTCCCACTATGGTCTCTTTGCTCAGTTGTAGCATATTCTTTAATTTAGGGAACATAATGGGAGGTGGAGTATTATGCAACAAGGAATAAAATGAGCTCATAAACTTATTTACAAAGCTGATAAACCCTTTATTTTGATACTACCTCCTTGTTTATACAGTCCAATCAATTATTGATCTATGTGTCCCTAAGTCACTCATCGGTTGGATTCCCAAGTTCTCAAAATATGACACATTATTGACTAAGATGAGATAGACCAAATAAGTTTAATACTTGAATGTCTTAGCACTATGGAAATTAGATAATTGAAAATGTATGATTTCTTCCAGGAACTGATGTCATAACCCTAAATATTGGATATCTAATAAGTAGGTAAACACCACAATCAACAAACTATATTTGATAAAATGGAGATACTTGATTCAATATTGCATAGCTTGCTTGCAAAACTAGGTAATTAACTTACTTGAAAACCATGTACCTTCAATTCGGTGATCTCATAAATGTATCCATACCTTGATCTGACAACTGCAACAAAGAGTGGGGGGTGACTCTCCACCTAACCATAGACCTTGATACTTAAATCTTCAGTAGTAGGCCACCCCCAAGCCCTCAATATACTACTTTTCCAGTGGTTCCTTAGCTGTGTCATCTCTATAGAAAAAACAAAGAGAAATGTATTTTTCTCCTTCTTTCCCCTCCTTATATAGAGTCCAAGAAATCGATCCCTAGGATCCACTTGAATTCTTTATTATATTTTAGGGTTTCTTCATAATTTTTTGTTAATTATTTTACCATTTTATTTAATTACCAAAAATATCCATAATAAGTACTTATTATGACCCTCTTTAGGATAACTATTATATAGTTATTTATTATTATTTATTCATATAAGTACTTATTATGACCACTTTAGGAGAACTATTATATTCTTGTTATTTTTATCATTCGTTTATATTTTTAATAATAATATGGGGCATGGAATACCCTCCTCCTTCAATGAACTTCATCCCGAAGTTAGTTTTGATTATGTTACTAATAGGTTTTTAATTATCTCACCATATCCTCCACAACACCCTCTGTTAGCTCTTGTATCTTCCATAACACCCTTTGTTGGACTAGTACAAATCCACCTAAGTGACTATAGTAGGCATCGAAAGTCCACATCACAACACCTAGGAAGCACGAGTACTCTCTAGTTGACCTCCCAACTTTCAGATCTAGGATTAAATCCTATCGGTTAATCTAGATTCCCAAGTCTCGAGACCTCATCTTCCCAAGAAGGAATCTAGATAAATACTCATGTACATCAGGAATCTAAAAAGGTTGACCTAAAATCCATCCACAACTTCCAAGTATAACCCCATGCATCGAAGTCCAATCCCACAACACCACCGACGAGCAACACTCTAGTCATTCTTTGGGACTTCGACATCACAACTCCAATACAAGGAATAATATTTACTAGCACAAGTAGCAGATTAATTTTTCCCCATCCCATAACTCGTTACTTGTAATATTCTCCTTCATGGTTATGGGCTCTCAGGAGATCATCAATAAGCCTCATAACATGCAATCAATGAATTAGTAATAAGATCAACATCTCAAAGGAATAATCGACATGCTAAATCTTGTATGTCATCATGAGAATACACTATCACTATCATCACCACATGCTCCTGCATGCCATCATAAAACATCTTATCACAAATAATTACATCAAGTCATCACATTAGAATATATTTCATCAACATTTTATATGGAGCCACATTTTCTCATAACATCATTGCATCACATCATGAAAATAATAATCATTTCAACACATATCACATGCAGAGTAAATAGATATCATGAGTCGTTAGTAAAATCAAATTTACTTGCATGTATAATTACATATTGAATGCCATCTTTTATCTCTAAAGCACAAAAAGAACATCCATATAGCCCATGGATCAACTTGGTTAAGTTTTTTGGTCTAAGATAAATCTACAAGGGATAATCATTTGCTTATTATCAATGTGCTAAAGTTTTCCACCTACTAAATATATTGGTAACCATTAGTTAAGCCCCCATCATCTAGAGTCACATTATCTAGGCATGGCATACACGTTTCTTACTCTTGAAGATAGGCCCTTGCATATCAATGTCTAAGACTTCAACTCCTTAATTCATTTATTGATCACAAGTATTGATCACTCTCAATCCAAGTCATTGTAATTCTCACCCCCTCTCATGGTTTTACTCAATACTACAAACTCTTGCACTAGAGGTAATTTGTGTGTAAGTAGGAGATCACTTACCTATTATTAAACCTAAACAAGATATTCTTTGAAACAAAATGATTCTTTATCAATGAACCATGTGCCATGAATTTCTAATGAGGGAGTGATAGACATGTCTAATTGTAAATGAAATTTTGACCAATATATCCAAGCATAGCATCCATCATTTGAAATAATAAATATCATTGTACTCCAAATGAGATATAAAAAATTAATAATCTATTGTTGAGGGATCATACATTGAGATATAATGTTTACTACTATTGTAAAATATTACAAAGGACACTCCTTTCACAAATTAGATCATATCTGAGCGTAAAAGTCAATTTTAATGCCAATAAAATGCAATTTGAGCAGTAAGGACTAGATTAATCCATTAAATTTGAACTATGCCAAATCAATATTGTGATCTTAATGTCAATTTTCACATGAAACTCTATGTGACTAATTTCATATATGAAAATTGCTTCCTAGTGAGCTAACAATAAACCCTAGTTGTTATCATTGAACAATTTTACAATGAAATTATTGACTGAAAAATATAGCAGCAGAAACAATAAGATTAGAGATGAATCATCAAAACATGTGAGACACAAAGTTTACATTCTTAAAATTTTGTCAATTTCAGAATTTATGAGGGAAAAACCATCCCTCCCAACCAATCCAAATTCACTAAATCTGAGGAAAACCTTGTCCTTCCAAAACCACAAAATATCAACAAAATACCTGGGACAAATCCCAACTTAGAAATTTGTTGTAGACCACCCTTACGGATTGTTGACGTCAAACTGTACAGACCTTCTCCTGTGAATAAACCTCGTACATATGTATGTGACTGTTCCTTCTAGAAGTAACATATTTACGTGACTATTCCCACTTCAACCCACATACATACACAATTGTTCCCACTGCAACCCATGTACATGTACGAAAACTTATACAAACACTTATGTACGATTCATGCCACTCATACAACTTGTTCCCTTCTACGACTGTCCTCCACACGTGTGGCCTTCCTCACCTTAACATGTGATTTACCTGCCAAGAACCTAAAATAGAAGATCCATAACCCTAGGCCAGATTTTCCATAGTTGCAGAAATTCCCTTGCTGAAATCACCA
The DNA here is from genome assembly GCA_010110895.2 of Picea sitchensis. Taxonomy (NCBI): domain Eukaryota; kingdom Viridiplantae; phylum Streptophyta; class Pinopsida; order Pinales; family Pinaceae; genus Picea; species Picea sitchensis. Next base: position 54,282 of record SNQJ01S0067920.1, read on the forward strand.
AGCTCCGTGGCACAAGTGCAGACTCACTTATGCCAACTCCATCATATCACACCAAAAAACATAATGAAATGTCAAAATGACCTCTCTCATTTGTATACAAGCCTTAAGGGTTATCATAGAATCCCCTCCACAACTCAACATCAAATTATACTTTCTTGTGGGTGTGAAGCTCCAACACAAACCCATAAATCCCATCACCAAACCCATGAAGCCCCAACTTCATTCGAAAGGAATTTTTCACCAAATGAAAAGTGTAATGTGGTTCCCACAATGATTTCCACATGCCCAACACTTAGGTCCATGTGAGAATACCTTCCTGAAGCTAAAAAACATCAACACTCCCTCTTAGCAAAGGAGGTATTCTCACCACACTCCACTATCACCTGGAAGTATCTTTGTCTCCCACACTAGATCCTCTACCACAGTTTCTTTCCAATTCTCCTAATTGTATTCTCCCTCTGTCACTGAGTAAAATATGACTCCAACAAATGGGTCCTTCATGGAGGATATACTTCTCTTAGAAGCCTCCTTTCTAGCCTCCTCAACCCATGCCACTTGCTTGGAAGACTCCTCTCTTCCATCTGTACCTGAAGATAGAATTTCTGTGATCCTATTGACTTCCTATGAAGTCCAAATTTATCTAAACAGTATTGGGATTTTTCTCCTCATTGCTAGATCCTTATGGAGGACCCCCTCTGAACTCTGGCTCCCTCTGAGCATGTACCATTGGTGGAGCTACCTGCTTCTTATGAACCTATGTTGTTGGTGGGGCTACTTTCCTCACCACTGATGGAGCTACCTTCTCCTCATCTGACTCTCTACTACTATTGGTCACATCTCTCATAGGATGGCCCCTCAACCTATATAGGTTTCCCTCCCTAACTCCATGAACCACCATTGTTATGAAGCTAGATCATTTGGGGACAAATAATACCTGACCATCCTAGAACAACACTAAATATGCCTTCTCCTTAATAGTTGAGTATGAGAACACACCCTTGGCACCCATAAAAAAAATTCCCCTCGTAACACATCTCTTGACTCCATCCAGAATGACATTGTACTAGATCCCTATACTGCATACTTGGTCCACATACCAAGCTCCTCGTGCATATCTAAGTCAGACCCTATGAAGATATCAAACAAATCCTATGCCCCTGTCATGTGTTGGTGGTTCCCACTGTATAAGAACCATGCAATCCTCCAAGGAAAGCATCCCACTTACCCAAATCATGACCATCCAATGAACTTCTGCCCAAGTCCATCATCCAAGTCACAAAACTCTCTGTGTCTACACATGTTACAACTAAACCTGTGTCCTCTCTTTTTAGAGTCCCAAGCCGCTAATGGAAAATCAATCTATTCCACTCTTGACCACCCCAACCCATCTCTGCAAGTGTCCTCATCCTCATGGGTAAAATTCCTCATACATTGTCCCACCTCGACACATTGTCAAGTGTGCAACCCTTTGGACCGATGAAGACTCTATCTCATCAATCGACATACACACAAAGCCATCTCATTTGTTCCAAAGCACCCGAGCTACACCCATCACAAATCACTATGAAAATCCACTAGAATTCCATCCTGGGAGTTGGAAACTTGCCACAAAACATACTGTTGTGAACCAATCTCTCCATCAATCCACCAAAACTCTCAAACTACCACACCACCAAGTTTCAATAGTCCACAACTCCTAATATGAATGGTATTATCCATGCCTCAAAACAGATACCATATAACCCGATACCACGTGCAACAGTCATTGTAGCTCCCTATCATAGCTAACTCCTTAACATTGCTACAACTCCCTCTCAGAGCTGTCATCGGTGACCTGTCTAAACATAAACAAGAAATATGCAACCAACTGTAGAAGCTATGTGTCTCAAAGATGATCCCTTTCTCTTCAAAGCCTCAACTCTGATACCATGTCAATTTTCACATGCAACTCTATGTGACTAATTTCAGATCTTAAAATTTCTTCCTAGTGAGCTAACAATAAACCCTAGTTGTTACCACTGAAAAAGTTTACACTAAAATTATTGACTGAAAAATATAACAATGGAAACAACAATATTATAGATGAATCATCAACACATATGAGACATAAATTTTATGTTCTGTAACTTTTGTCAATTTCATAAATTTTGAGGGAAAAACCAGCCCTCCCAGCCAATATAAATTTACTAAATCTAAGGACAACCTTGTGCTTCCAAAACCACAAAATATTAGCAAAATACCTAGGACAAATCCCAACTTACAAATATGTTGCAGACCACATGTACGACATGTTGATGTCATCTGTACGACTACTAACATCAGCTTGTATGAACTTTATCCTGTCCAAAAACCTTGTACGGATGTACATGACTGTCCCTACTGGAACTCACATATGTATGTGATTGTTCCCACAACAACCTGTGTACATACGTGATTGTTCTCATTGCAACCCACATACATGTACGAAAACTTGTACAGACACTTCCATACAATTCACCCACTTGTACAACTTCTTCCCTTTTGTAACTTTCCACCACATGTGCAACCTTCCTCACCTTAACACGTGATTTCCTGAGCAAGAATAGAAAAGATAAGATCCATAACCCTAGGATAGATTTTCCATAGTTTCATAAATTCCCTTGCTGAAATCACCAAGCTCCTTGGAACAAGTGTGGACTCACTTATGCCAACTCCATCATGTCACACCACAATACATAATGAAATGTCACAATGACCTCTCTCCTTTATATACAAGCCTTAGGCTTCATCGTAGAATCCCCTCCACAAGTCAACATAAAATTAGACTTTCTTGTGGGTGTGAAGCCCCAACACAAACCCACAAATCCTATCACCAAACCCACGAAGCCCCAACTTCATTCCAAAGGTGGGTTTTACAAAATGAAGAGTGTAATGTGGTGCCCACGACAATTTTTCCATGCCCAACACCTAGGTCCACGTGAGAATACCTACCCGAAGATACAAAAAATCAACACTTGGTTAAGTTTGTTAGTGTAAGATAACTCTACAAGGGATAATCATTTCCTTGTTATTAGTGTGATAAAGTTTTCCACCTACTAAATATATTGGTAACCATCAGTTAAGACCCCATCATCTAGAGTCACATTCTCTAGGAATGGCATACAAGTTTCTTACTCTTGAAGCTAGGTGTTTGCATATCAATCTCTAAGACTTCAACTCCTTAATTCATTTGTTGATCACAAGAATTGATCACTCTCAAGCCAAGTCATTGTAATCCTTACCCCCTCTCATGATTTTACTCAATAATACAAACTCTTCCACTAAAGGTAAGTTGTGTGTGAGAAGGAGATCAATAACCTATTATTAAACCTAAACAATATAGTCTTTGAAATTAAATGAGTCTTTCTTAATGAACCATGTGCCATGAATTTCTAATGAGGGAATGACACACATGTCAAGTTGTAAATGAATTAATGACTAGTAGATCCAAGCATAGCATCCATCATTTGCAATAAATAAATATCATTGTAATCAAAATGAGATATCAAAATTAGTAATCTATCATTGAGGTATCATACATTGAGATATAGTTTTTACTACTATTGTAAAAGATTACACAGGAAAATCCTTTCACAGCTCAGATCAAATCTCAATCTAAAAGTCAATTTTAGTGCCAATAAAATGCAATTTGAGAAATAAGGACTAGATTAATCCATTAGATTTGAAATATTCCAAGTAAATATTATGATCTTAAGAGAAATTAATCAATATCAAGGATCGATCCAATTCTATTACCCACAATTAAGACATATTTGTCCTTGTGTGCTTAGATCAAGTTAAGCATTCATAGTATATTCACTATAAGTTTATCATTAGATTTAAAATTCTCACAGGGCTCAACAATTAAGGAGTTATATCATTATTCAATATGCATTAATAAGATATGTGAACATTATGATTATGCCTATAGGTATGAACTTCCTCATGAAATTGTCCAACCAAGGGTTAGGGTTAGGGTTTCTCTCACTTGATCAGTTCATTTTGTTACCTTTATTCCCCCTCTTCAAGAAGCAACATCTTCGAAGCAACATCAAGTAGATAACATTTCATTGATTTCCTTGATGAACTCATTATTTACCTTGCATATCCTTGAATACACATAGTTCAAACAATCCCTCTTCATAATATTGTAGGGAAATGGTAATAGACCCTTAGCTTCCTTGTGAAATAAAACAAATACAAGGATTACTATGAAAATATGCCCAGTTCGATCTTGTGTGTTCCATGCATTCTCAATAGAAAAGTGCTTCTTGTGATAC
>SNQJ01S0067921.1:27491-43510 GCA_010110895.2 Picea sitchensis
CAGTTCTGTACATCATTTACAATTGAGCACCAACTCAATGTGAGGCTGCTACCTCTGTTTTACAAGCTGCAACTTGTTTGAGAGCACCAACTCTCTGGTTTCTCTAGCACCCACTAGAAGGAAGCACCAACTCCCTGAGTATTTCAGCACCAACTTCCTGAATGTTCCATCACCAACTAGATGGAAGCACCAACTTCCAGTTACACAGGCTCCAACCTGTATAACAGAGAACACTTGTTCTCCCTAGCACCACCCTGCCACCCTAGTTTCTCTGGCTGCAACTAGATGGAAGCTACAACTTCCTATGTTCAAGCTCCCACTTGAACCTCTGAGGACAACAGTCCTCCCGAGCACCTCCCAACCTCCCTAAACTATTTAAGAATGAATACACCAACAACTACACAGATAAATCAGTTCTTACCAGTCTTTTCCTGTTCTATAAGTCTGATCTTCTTCAAACTATTCTGCAATTCTTCTCTTCCTCTGTCTGTTCAGCAGGTCTGCTTTGCATCAACTTTTTCTGTCATTCTGCTCCGCTTCAACTTGCTCTGTTATTCTTCTCTACATTTAATCTCACTCTACACATGTGTTCAAATTCGTTCTGCACATCCTCTCCTTTTTCCTTTCTTATAGTTTCATTCTTTTTCCTCCAGAACAGCTGACCTGACACAGTCTGTTTCATCTTCTTTTATACACACGAGCACGACGTTTCAACTTCCCAACTCCTTAGGCAAAATGATGACAACTGTCCAGGCAACCGAAACACCAACTGATCGACAACTAAATTTCAATCATGAGTCTGTTTTTCTAACAGATTCCAAACTAAGGAGTTAACTGTGAGAGAGAACAGTAACCCTCTGATCAATACTTGATCCGACGGTTCAGATCCAATCGAGATTTTACACATCGTGATTTTGGCACTCTTGGCGTTCATAGTTTTTGTCACTTACAAATCCTGATCCCCGAAACTCCACGAAGAAGTTAGATCAACGGTCCAGATCATTTCTTGATCTGACGGATGCAAATACATCATGACTTCGCATATCGCGATTTCGCAATTCATGTTGCAGTGTTTATTTTGCCTCTCCATGTCGCGATTCGTGAAACTTCGATATGGAGTTATACCAACGGTTGAGATTGGTTCTTGATTCAACGGCTGTCGCGATTTTTCATATTGCATTTTCAACATTCATGTTGCATGCCTTACCATATCCCGATTCGCGAAACTCCGATATGGTATAAGATCAATGATCCAGATCTGAGCTTGACTTGACGGCTACAATTGAAGCACGATATCGCATATCGCGATTTTGGAATTTCTGTTGCATTGTGTTCTTGTCTCCTTGATATCGTGATTCGTGAAACTCCGACACGAGCTATGATCAATGGTCTAGATTCACTCTAGATTCAATGGCTGGGATTGAATCGCAATATCACATATCGCGAAATCGGGGTTCTTGTTGCATTTGTTTATTTTCCTTTTGAAATCGCGATTCACGAAACTCTGATACGGGCTGTGATCAACAGTCCAGGTTATTTCTTGATCTAACGGTCCAGATTCAATCGCGATTTCACATATCGCGAAATCGGCATTCTTGATGCATTGAGTTCTTTGCCTCTTGAATTCATGATATGCTGATCCCCGAATTCCTCCATACTCCTGACACGCATCCCACCGAATGGACGGTTTAGATTCTGCGTCGGGGTTTCCTCTAGGGATTTCCCCGATCCTTCATCCACGGGAATACCGATTTGTCGATTCCCGATACACTGGTCCTCCGATGGCTCCCAGCCTTTGACCTGCCACCTGTCCTCCACTGACTCCTGGGTATCCCACATGCTATATGCTTTATCGAGAAATTGCATATCACGATTTCATGATGTCTGATGTAATTGTTCACGGGACTCGTGAAACTCCGATTCCCAATTCTCCGATGAAGCCTCCTGTCGAGCTTCTCCCAGTGGTGCCCGATCGCTGCCACGCGTCCTTCCAAATGGACAGTCCCGATTATGTCGGGATTTTGAGACTTTCAATGTCCCGGTTCTCACGACCTTGAGAACTCCGATCTCCCGATGGCTGATATCCCGATGACAACTCCTCGTGTCAGGACTTCTCTTCTTTCTCCCGAGGCTTATCTCCCTTGCAGCTTCTGCAGATCTGACAACTTTCGACGAACCTGCACCAAATCTAACGGCTCTTGTTCTGTCTGGAATTTTGGATGGGATCCAATGGCTGTGGATCTCTGTCTTCCTTCTCCTCTTCAAACTCCTGTATCTTGAGCTTTGCTGCGCGCATTTTCCTCAACGTTGTTCCTCCTGAGCTTTCACGTCCGAATCCCCAAGGGATTTTATACTTCTTATCCTACCATCTCCACTGTTGTACTTGCCATCAATGACAAGCCTGCCATCTTCACTATTGTACTTGCCATCAATGACAAGCATACGCTACTTGTTAAACATTTGCCAACACATATACCCACTGATCTGAAAAATATCCTAACAAGGCACAAAGGGATGAGATGATATGGTTTCCTTTAGTCGAGAACATGGAAGAAGGATAAGGAGGATTTGTGGAGGGAAATTGAGCGGATGGGGAAAGGAAAAGCTCGAATATTTGAGCTCTTTTGGGGAAGGTCATTTTCTGGTATAATTCTGTAATAATTTCCAGGTTGAAGGGTGATATAGAGTCGGCTCGGGGATTTGCATCATCTAGTCGATGAATTCAGGAACGATGAGTAAAAGGATCTCTCTGGACGAGACGACGACTCTTTGCTCAGGAATGTAGTGGGCTTGGCACTTGAGAGCGAACTCGGGAAAAGGGTGGATCTGAGGGAAGAGGTAAATGGGTAAATTGGACTCCCAGAGTCTGATTTCATCACTCTGGTCCAGGAAGACTTCCTTGATCCATGACTGAAGGTCTGCGAAATAAAAATCGCACTTTGTATCCGCGATTAAGCAGTCTTTGTTGACCAGTGGGATCCTATCAAGGTTGATAGGAGGCAGGAGAAACAGATTCTCCTCTCCTTCTTCTTGTTTGGAATTTGGCGCCATTACTGCAACAGTGCTTGTAAGAAAAACAACGTTAGCAGGGTGGCTGCTGGTGGGGGAAACTGACTGTAACGGAGGAAAAAACGGTGTAATCTTCTCTGGTGCGATGAGTGGGTAAATGGTGAAAGTAGGAAGGAAAATGGTAGTTTTGGGTAAATGGGTGTCTGTTGGGCGCGGGAGACAGGTCAGCTGGTTAATATATAGATCATCCAGTAATAAATGGCCAACGGATCACTTAGATTTTGAGATGGAAGGTGATGGTGACTAAGGGATACATATGAGTGACATGGAGACTACCGATTGGGGTAAAGTTCATGGTGAGGGGGCTTTCCACGAGCGAATGGGGGGGAGGAACTGATAACAATTATGGGACATGACTATTTTGGGCAAGGTGGATGGTGACGTCCAGGGGTGACAATGGTATGTCAGACAGTAGGAGATGATGGGACTCGGGGCCATTAGATCTTTTCCACATATAAAGAGGGGCCTGCCAGAGGAAAGATACCATTCCGGACACCCCCCCCTCAGTTAAAAGCAAAACAGTCTGGGGGGTCCGAAAAATATCTTGGGCCATTGATCTGCATGCCTGCTTCTGAGCCATAGATCTATGCGTGCTATTTATAACACATTTCGGACACCCCCCCCTCTATTAAAGGCAGAATGGACGGGGGGGGTAAGGAATTCGACATTGATCGTAGATTTGTGCACTTGATCTTGAGCCGTCCAGATGCACGTGGGTCTTATCAACAATTCCAGACCCCCCCCCCCTTCTGTTAAAGATAGAATGGTCAGGGGGGTCCGGAAAGACCTGTCCACCGTAGATCTGAGTGCGATCATCTGGACCATTGATACATGATCAGAGAATAAGTGAGGGCGTGGAAAATACATGCACCTAGACAACTTAGGATAAGTGCTTTTTTAGGGGTTTTCTCCAAGACTTTAAATGTCTACACCACTATGGGGTTAGTTGAACAACATTTTAGGTATCCAAATCATGTTGCAACATTGATCATCAAACTGGTTCTTATTGAAATAAAGCAATAAAGCAACTAGCCTATCTTCTAACCTAGATTCCTATGAAAATTAACCCAGATTAGACTATTGGGTTAAGAATTTACTCTACCCTGGGGCTATCTGACCAAGATTAGACAGTCTGGCCAGATTTATTCACTAATCTATCCTAGACACTTTGGCTAAGATTAAACTGTTTAGCCAAACTCATTCACTAACCCTATCAACATCAATTTAAAAAGAACTTGGCCATGCTTGAAAGGTATGGACCAAGTTACTATTATTGCATGGGCTTTTATTGAAATTCTTTTATGCCCTCTTTTCTTTTTCTTTTTTTTTCTTTCTTTTTCTTTTTCTTATCTTTTCAAATTATTTGCAGAATGAAAAATCATTTGTCAACAAAAAACACCAGAGATAGATAATATTCCAGTCACAAGTTGATCCTATAAATTATAGGGTGATAACAGCGACTCCACCTGGGGATGGTACTTGCCCTGTGAAGTGCCAAGAATCCTGGTTCCTGTGATTCTGAAAATTTCTGCCTAGTAGCCTTTGTTGGTTTTATTCTCAAAAATTGGAAGAACAGTGGTCAATGGCTTAGGGCCTTCTCTTCGAGATTCAACCAACTGACTAATGTTATCCGCTCAGAAAATGCAGGTGAAAAATAAAAATGGTATGTACAATGGTGAGTGAAAACTTGAGTCTCTACTGGGGTGGCACATAATGCTTCAACATTCTGCCATTTACAGGTCCTCCTAGCAGATCTGTCCCATCAGCGTTGTTTCCCCAGAATGCTTGAATCATGTATGGTCCTCTCCACAGACTGTCAAATTTTCCATGCTTTCCCTTGTCTTCATTTCTGGCATCCCATCTTAGCACCAAATATCCTAGCTCAAAATCAACTTCCTTGGTTCTTTTGTCAAAAATCTTCTTGATGCTTTCTTGGATTACCTGAGTCTTGTTGAAAACGTCTTCCCTGGACTGCTGCAAATGGATCATCTGGTTGATCCTTCTCTGTGAGTCATTTGGCACATCTTGTACGTCTTGAAGCAACTTCATGACAGGGACTCCTAAGGAAGTGGGGAAAACGGCTTATGTGCCATAAACCAGCTGGTATGGTGACATACCGATTGACCTTTTGGTGGTCAGTCTGTCAGTCCACAATGCAAACACCAACTTGTTATGCCACAATTTCTTGTTTTCTTGCAACGTTTTCTTGATGATGTTTACCAAGGTTTTGTTTGAAGATTCCACCAGCCCATTCCCCTGAGGGTAGCAAGTTGTGGAATGTCCCAAACCAATGTGATACTGGTTGCATAAATCTATGAGTTTCTTCGACCGAAAAATAGCTGCATTATCAGTTATAATCTTTCTAGGACATCCAAAGAAAGACAAGATATTATTTTCAAGGAATTTGATAATAACAGAGTTAGTGGCTTGCCTGCTTGGTACTGCTTTGATCCATTTGGTGAAATAATCGGTGGCAGTGAGAATCCACCTGTGCTGGCCTGAAGAAGGGGGGTGTATTTCTCCAATGAAGTCCAATCCCCATTGCTAGAAAGGGGCTTCAACTGAGATCGGTCTCAGAGGTAGAGGGAGGAGTTTCCTTTTGCCTTCAAACAGTTGACATTCATGACATGCAGTCACTTTATGATGTACATCAACGAATAGGGTGGGCCAATAAAATCCAGCTCTGAGTATTTTGTTGGCTGTGATCTTCCAGTTCAGATGGCCACCACGTTCTCCTACATGAAATTCTTGTAACACTTTGTCAGCTTCATCTTTCAATAAACAATTTAACAGAATACCTCCAGGATCTTTCCAATACAGATTGCCTTCTAGAATATAGAATTTTAAGGCTTTCAACTACAAAAATCTAGCTTTAGTCTTAGTCAAACCAGGGGGAGCTTGTAAATTTTTCAAAACTAATATCAGGTCTGCGTACCATGGAGAGTTGAGAAATACCTCTCTCACGCTTGGAGTCACCATCTCTCCCTGTTCATCTGCTGTAGCTAAAAAATTAATGTCAAGAGCATGGAAATTAGATTCAGCCATTAATTTAGCTAGGCCTTGACCTTTGATTAGTTTCGTAGGCTTAATCTCTATGTCGTATTCTAAAATGAAAACAATCCATTTTCCTCTTCTTCCATCTGGATTGTCCTGGGTCAAAATATCTTTTATTACTGCATTCAGAACATATGCAATGGTATGGGAATGGAGAATGTAGACCCTAAAATATTTTATAGATTTTACCAAAGAAAAAGCTTGTTTCTCCATTATCTTGTAATTCAGAGTAGCGTCTCTTAACGCTTTACTAAAGAAAGCTATGGGATGTTCATACCCTTTGTTGTTCTTTTGTAGTAATACCGCTGCTATAGTATGTTCGGAAGTGAAAGAAAAAAGATAGAAATCCTTGGTAAAATCAGGACTGATCAAGATAGGGGCTTCTGTGAGTGCTCGTTTGACTTGCTCGAAAGACTATCTGGACTCAGTGTCCCTTTTTATTTTTACATCCTTTTTTAACATATTTGTAATGTTTCTGAGGAGCTCTGCCAGATTGGGAAAGAATCTTCGTAGAAAGTTTATTCTCCCGATAAAAGACTGTAATTCTTTAATGTTTCTTGGGTGTTCTAATTTTTGTATGGCCTCAATTCTGCTGGGGTCTATTTTGATTCCATCCTTGGAAATGATGTGTCCTAGCAGTTTGCCTTCCTCTAGTCTGAAAAGGATTTTCTTAGGATTTAAAGAAATCCCAAATCTCTTGCATTTCTCGAAGACTTGTCTGAGATGCCTCAGGTGCTCATCATCAGACTGGAAAAACACAATTACGTCATCCAAATAGACGACAATAAACTTACCTGATTCTTCCACAAAGGCGATGTCCATCGCTCTCTGGAAAGTGGCTCCAACGTTCATCAAACCAAAAGGCATTTTCACATACATGAAAGTGCCCCATGGTGTAGTGAAAGCGGTTTTGTCTTGGTCATCTGGGTGAACTAGGAACTGATTATAACCCGAGAAACCGTCCAACAAAGAGATTCAACTAGATCCGACCACCCTTTGAAGGATGTGGTCCATTTTCGACAAGGGGTAATTTTCCTTCAGGGAGACCTTATTCAGATTTCAGAAATCTATGCAAAGTCTGATTTCCCCGGATTTCTTACGTGTTGGGACCAAATTAGAGACCCATTTGGAAAAACGCAACGGGACTATGATTTTGGCATCGTACATTTTTTTGATTTCCTTTTATATCAGGGTGAGAAACTTGGGATTTATCCTCCTAAGCTTCTATCTGAACGGTTTTTGGTCTTCTTTTATTGGAATCCTGTGTTGTATGATGGTGGTATCATAATATTTCAAATCCTCATAACCCCAGGAAAAGACATCTGAATATTCTTTGAACAACTCAATGTATTTGAGTTTTTGCTCAGGGGGTAATGATTTAGATAGTTTGACTATCCTGGGTTTCTCTTCAGTCCCTATATTACAGTCTTCTACCTCTTATCCATTGGCTTCAATTTTCGGTTTTTTGGCTACATCGTTAAAATCAAACAAGTCCTCTAAAGGAACTAGACCCCTAGGAAAAACATTACTTTTCAAATGAAAAATATCGGCCTCCATCTCATCATCGCCTAATTCTCCTGAATCTACACTATTTACACTATCAATTTCAAAATTAGATCTATTTACATTTTCATCTTCGTTCTCTAAATCTATATTTGTACATTCAAAATCATTTTTACACTGCAAAAAGTCTTCGTTTTGATCATCATTACCAAACACTTTCCAGTACCTGATATTGTCGGGAACAGTTGGTCTGCATTTCACCTCTACTATGTATGGGCGAGTCGAGCAGAAAGGAATATTACATGTGGCTGTTGACGTAGCCAATCCATCTGCCAAAATGTTTTGTCCCCTCGGCATTACCTGCAAGTCAACTTCAGTGAAACATCTCAGGGAATCAAGAACAACATTCCTATAAGCTCTAAGACGGGGATGCTTTGTAGCATACTCACCTTTAATTTGCTTGATGATTAACTCAGAATCACCTCTTACCATAATCTATTTGGCACCAACTTTTTTCAAAAGCTTCAGACCGAGCATCAAGGCTTCATACTCAACAATATTGTTAGTGCATTGGAAATTTAGCTTGTAAGAGTGGTTTTCCGAATACCTGGTTCTGTGATTGTGCAGCCAAACTCCCACTCCGGCCCCTTCTTTGCTTACTGCTCCATCAAAATCCATGCTCCAAAAATCTGCCAGTAGCTCTTTGGTTATCACGTTTTTCTTCCTTGCTACCTCAATGATTTCTTGGCCTTCATCTAGACTAGATGTATCTTCTCCCAGCTGAGTGTCTTGCTCTCCTGTGTCACCATCGTTGTACAAGATAAAAGAATCCAATTCAGAATGTGTGGAGTAAAGAGGATAGTTGTGCATTTTTTCTTGGCTACTGACCATGTATTTCATCAATGTTTCTCTGTATAGCCTTCTTTGTTTCCCGAAAACTGGGATAGTGGCATACGACATATCTAGCTGCAGGGTACCTCTCAACTTAGCCCCCCAGGACCGTGATAGAAACATTCCATACTTCAGAGGGATGTCTGCAACTACCACATCCATGACCATTCTCTTTGCAGGAATCTGAACCAGGGTGATACATAGGTCCTTGATCAAACCAATACATCTAACTTTACTGGAGTTGAATGAGTGTAAATCCTTGTAAGCTCTAGAGATCTCCAGTCCCAATTTCTCCATCATTGCTTTAGGCATCAAATTGTGGGAAGCACCCGAATCCAGCATAGCGTTATGCAAGATCAGGTCATGTATGTTTAGACTGGTGTAAAAAGGAGCAACATCACCATTATTGTCTCGACCATCTACTTCGGGTCTGAACAGAAGTTCAGGTTGATCATCAGTAAGGTTCACAATATCCGAATGGTTTGCTGATCCAACGGTTAAGGCTTTCATACCTATATCAGGTTCAATGGTCAACGCTTTAATCACTTGTGAAAGATAAGCATCTTTGTTCATCAACTCGGAAAGTGGAATGGGAATTTTTACTTTGGCTAATTCCCCCTCAAGGCTGAAAGGTGTAGGGGCTCTGCTTTGGCTCATCAACTCTGGTTTGTCTACCACATTCTTCTGGCCAGAAGTACTTGGTTGATTAATTGATGAAACCTCAGGCTACAACGATCTTTTCAGAATAGTAAGGTTTTTCTTCGCAGGAACTTCGGTAGTGCTCTTTTCAGGAATCTTCTCAGCAGATGTTTCAGAGGCCTTCTTGGTTTCAACTACCTTCTTCGTTTCAATCATATTTTTTGGGGAACTTCGTTCTGTCTTTTTAATCCGCAGATTGTACTGCCGGTGTACCTCCAAAATGGCATTTTCAAATGCCTGTTGTTCTGCATCTTTAGCTTCTTCACTTACTTTTGTTTGATTGAGAAGAAAAAGTTCTTTCTCTTCTTGGGTAAGGAAAATAGCTTTGTTATCATGAATTCCCATGAGATTTATGTGAGTATCCTCCAGTTCTCCGATCACTTCCTCTCCTTCATCAGCATAATTTTCTTGTAGGGGTGGTCTGATCTGCTGATCTAGACCTCTCTGCTCTCTTTGATCCCTAGGATCTCTCTGTCTGATTTGAGGAGGATTTCTCCTGAAATTAGGATTCCGAACTTGAGGAGCTGGTGGGTTTTATCGTGGAGGATTTGTTTCTGACACAGTAATTCTTTCCATCATTCTTTCCATTTCTCTAGCCAAGGAATCCAATTTGGAATCGGAGGTTGACGTGGAAGGTTCCTCTTTAATGGTGACTCTCCTCTCTGACCTCTGTCGTTCCCTTTTTGCCAACAAATTGGCCTCCACACTTATTGCACTTTTCTGCATGTCTTCCAGGGTGGTAGAATTTCTTTCCCTTAGTTGATATGACATGTCAGCGTCAAAACCGTCAGGGAATTTTATCAATGCCAAACCCCATGGAGGTTTGATTTCAGATGGGATTGCGTTATACAGGTTATTGAAACGAGTGCAGTAATCTTGTACTGTCTCACCTTGATTTCTTCTAATATTTTTGTATTCTGACAATATTTGGAGAGGGTTTTTCTTTACCTCCCATCTGTTTAGAAAAATCCTTTGGAATGAAGTAAGGTCAAGGACTGATGCAGCACGTAAAACTTTATACCATTTTTTAATGTCACCTGTCAAACTTTGGGCAAACAATCTCATTTGAACGTCAGCCTCATCTACTTCATGCAGATCAAAATAATCATTCATTTTGTCAACGTGTTGTTGGGCATTTAAAGGTCCTGTTGCATTGAACTGTGGAAGTCTTGTTTGATAGTCTTGAGGCATGTCATGAAGAGGCGCAACCAACACCAAGGGAGCATATCTAGCCACCATGATGGGTGGAGGAGGTGGGATAACAAATTGAATAATCGGTGAGGTAGCGACTGAAGACGAGGATGAGGAGGGACTGGATAGCACCGAGGGAGTGGTTTGTGGTTTAGCAGTGGGAGACATAACTTTAGGGGTTCAGGGTTGCAAAACGGTTGGGTCGAAAATGATTCCAGTCATGAAACTCTTAGACCATGTTCTAACCAGGATTTGTTGGGAAAAGGTGTCAAAGTAAGGGTTTTGAAAGGTAACGGGTTCCCCTGAAAAGGAAAGGGACTTATGCAAGGGAGTATGACTCACTAAGCCTTCAGCTACGGTCTTTTTCCTGAGCAAATGTTTCAGGTTATCTGTCACTATCGCAGGTTCTGGGTCTGGATGAGATCGAGTATAAACCTTCTTGGGAGCCAGATTTCTTTTTTTGATTTTTATATATATACTTTTTATTTTTATGAGTCCAAAAATAATATGTACAAATTTTAATCAACCTCTAAACACTACTTTCTTCTCAAATTTGCAATCTTTTAGGAACAGACTTTCTTTTTAGGGAAAAGAAAACGTGAAGTTGTAAATTTTTAGTTCTTTCCCCAGTATGGTCGCCACTATGTTAGCACTCTGTAAATTTCCGAGAGGTTGACAACAGAAGAAATCTACAGAAGGTAACTTTATCCAACCGCTTTTGAAGTTGGGATCTATCCCTTCCAACTTCAGAGAGGGATCTCTCTATATGATTTAACTATGTTTCAAATTTTAAATATTAGGCTAGGTAAATAAATAGGTCAGTTTTTGTTGTCGTAGTGTTTTGTCGAGTTGGTTGAGACAGTCTACACATCCATTGGGATATGGGGTCTGTGTTAAATAAAATGTGAAATCCGAACCAGAAACGCAAAGGAAAACTTTCACAGGGCGAGATAATATAATCATTGGATTCTTTAGTAGCGTAAATGATGAATAGTAGAAAAGACGAGAAAGATAATTTCAACAAAGAAGCAGTTAAGAATTTCTTTATTGAAAATACCAGAAGATAAAACACTAAAATCTTTCGAGTCAGAAATAGGGTATACGAGATAAATCCTGCAACATTCACTACTCTTAAAGATTAGATTTAGAAAACAATATGATAACAAAGCGAGATAACATTCAACTTAGAGAGAAAAACATCGCCAATGAATACACGCAATAATCTTGTAAAAGTGTCTCCTTTTATTAATGGAAGATCTCTTAAAAAATATTACAGTTTGATAGCTTCAGGGTGTGAATATCAACAACCCCCAATACTTCGAAAGATGAAGTATTTATAACTCAAATTACAAACGATCCTATCATTAATGATCATGACGTGCTAAATCTATTTTTAGCCTAACTAACTTAACAAATCGCATAAATCTAGGAACTATTTGATGATGTGGTTTAACTACACGCTGATTTGTGGGTGGACCATTGATGAAGCCTCTACACGACCTCATCTGACTGGACAAATGACTGGACTGGGACAACTCATCTTCTACTCGATCAGATCATAGAGTTCCTCCCATCGAAGATGACTGGGCACGTTGACTTTGAGTAGCCTTTGATACACTTCGTCTATTTCTGTGTACTTGGCGAAGGTAGGCTTGGTGAGGAAGATGTATAGAATCTCGTGTTGGATACTGATGTCCCACTGAAGGGCATCTAGAAATGCTTTGCCAGTGATGCTGCCTTGAATTCCTGCAAACTTTAAACTGTCCTTAGCCACATCGGCCAGTCTCTTCTTATATTCTGGGAGTGTCATCAATTTATCGTTGATTACCTTCAGACCAGGTAGACCTTTCTTCTGTAGAGCCTCAATCTTACTAAAGAATCTTTGTACCCCTAGGTCCATGGCCTGACCCTTTTCTTCCAGCTGAAGAATTAATCCTCTCTTGGTCAAAACTCTTTTGACCTCAAGGATGGTCTCTGTTCTGTCTTCGATTTTCTACTCTTCCAGCTCTTCCCTGGTCTTAGAATTCGGGAACTTGATGATCTCATTCCCCTGTGTCGACATATCTCCCAATTCTGATTTGATCTTTTTGATGGCCTGTTTGCTTCTCTGCACCAATTCATTCTTCTCAAACATGATCTGTATCATGGGCCATATCTCGTTCATGGACTTGGTGATGTCTATCCATACACTTTCTTTAACCTCGGCCAAAGTCTTTCCTGCCACTGTCTGCTTCCGAAGTTGTTGTAACTCCTATTTGAGTTGATCTGTCACCTGATTTTCCTTGGAGAGGCTGATATGAAAGGAAGATTTTAGTTTCTGAAGGTTCTCAATCTCCTTTTTAAGCTTGACGATCTCTGTTTCCTATAGGTTCATCTTTTCCATAGACTTATCCAGGTCGACTGTCTTCTCCAGGGATGTCAATGGAGTCGTAGATGGGACTTCTATCACTGATGCTGTGCTCACTCCCAAAATTGGAATGGCATTCAATGGAATGACTTCCATTGGCTTCAGTTTCTCTTTCTCTTTTACTAGCTTCTCCATCTCGACTTTCATCTCCTTTAGCTGTGCATTCTGCTCCATGAGAAGCTTGAGAATTTCATCTTTCTCTCCTTCTTTCTCTGCTATCTCCTTCGCCTGAGAATCCTCTGTGGGAGGGAGCTTCAATTTTTTCCTCAAGGAGTCTATGTCAGCATTCTTCTTCTTAATCATTTCCTCAGCTGCCTTCATGTTCGAAGGATCGTAACTGATCTTGAGGACCAGTTCCTCCAAAGTCTTGATTCTATTGTCCTTGGAAAAGGATGATATCTTCTCTAACTTCAATTGTGTTTGAACATTGTTCAGGGACACTTGCAGTTTCGACGCAGTAGTGGAAGTATGCGCCAACATGTAAAATACCATTTCCCCTATCTGCTTGTGCAGATCCATCTGATCATCCGGATGCACGTCCTTCATTTGGAATTTGAAGGTGGCCCTCTTGTAGTCATTGATCACCTTTGGATCTGGTACCTGTGCCTGGAGGAATGCCATATGCATTCTTCCCTTCTCGGTGTCGAATACCGATAGCAGCCTATGTCGCGCAGTCGACATCTACTTCCAGAACTGGGTGCAAGTACTGCTGGTCAGGGTCTGGTTCCTTTTCTTGATCAGCTCATATTTTTCAAAAATGCTCAACTTGGGTCCTGCCTTGCCTGGTTGGGTGCTCAATGGAGAATCTGTGGATTTCTTCGGTAATGCTGAGGTAATGACCTTATGGAGGCTTGCACCAAGGGGTGGTCTATTAACCTTGGTCACTATGGTAGATGGGGCTTCTTTTTCTCCGGTCGGGCCAGGAACTGAAATAGTCTTAGGCCTCTTGGTATGCAGCTGGAATTCTTCTGATGATACCTCAGTGATAGGTGGAGATAAATCCTTCCTAGGCATTTTCTCTTTCGGGACATGTGGCGTGGTTGTTTGTGACACAGTGGCCGGGGGATCCTGTTGTTCTACTTCTACCAATGTGTTAGACACCCATACTATTTGGTTCACAAATTTCTCAATTTCATGCCTAGATTCATGAACATATGGGATGTTCTTGTTCTTCACCCTCATCCTGGAGATGATCCCACATGGATCGTAATGCCATGGGAAACTCATGAAGAAATTCATCTCCTTCAGGAGCCTATCTGCTTCTTCCCCAGCATCACGATTGTTGCAAATGAAGGAACCAATCTGCCCTTTGATCCTGAGCTGTTGCTTTTTCTTTAGTGACACAAAATGGATATCATCGGAATTTATTATCTGCCTTATATATTCCAAAGAAAAAATTCTGACAGGCAGGTACTTGGGAAGCTTATACGGTGCCAACTCGCACCCGTATACTCTGATCTCGGTGTAATATTGGTACAAATACCTATCCCCCATCTTTGTGTTATCCGAGAGATGCATGATCCTCTGAATTTCATCATTTATTCGGGGCTCGGGCCTGCTGCTAAGCATAATTAGCACAGGGTGGTAGAATTGATCAATGAACTCCCTCAAACTGAACTCTTTGGAGTTGTGCTTGAGCAAGGAGGTCCATGTTGTCACTGCCTGGGGTCTACCATCTCCATCCATCCTCTGCATGGAAAAGACGAATTTGTCCACTTCGAAGAACACAAACGAGTACGCCAGTATGGACAAATATCGGAACATGCCTTCCATGGAGAAATTCACGAACTGGTCATGAATATTGTTTGCCAGGAACGTGATGAAGTCAAACTGGGTGGTGGTCTTCTCATCGGTAGAGTAGATGGATACAAATCCCAGAATCGGCTCATCTACCCACTGATCTGAAAAATATCCTAACAAGGCACAAAGGGATGAGATGATCTGGTTTCCTTTAGTCGAGAACATGGAAGAAGGATAAGGAGGATTTGTGGAGGGAAATTGAGTGGATGGGGGAAGGAAAAGCTCGAATATTTGAGCTCTTTGGGGGAAGGTCATTTTCTGGTATAATTCTATAAGAATTTCCAGGTTGAAGGGTGATCCAGAGTCGGCTTGGGGGATTTGCATCATTTGGTCGATGGATTCGGGCGTGATGAGGAAAAGGATCTCTCTGAACGAGGAGATGACAGCTCTTTGCTCGGGAATGTAGTGGGCTTGGCACTTGAGAGAGAACTTGGGAAAAGGGTGGATCTGAGGGAAGAGGTAAAGGGGTAAATTGGACTCCCAGAGTCCGATTTCATCACTCTGGTCTAGGAAGGCTTCCTTGAGCCATGATTGAAGGTCTGCGAAATCAAAATCACACTTTGTATCCACGATTAAGCGGTCTTTGTCGACCAATGGGATCCTGTCAAGGTCGACAAGAGGCGGGAGAAACAGATTATCCTCTCCTTCTACTTGTTTGGACTTTGGTGCCATTACTGCAACAGTACCTGCAAGAAAAACAACGTTAGCGGGGTGGCTGCTGGTGGGGGAAAATAACTGTAATGGAGGCGAAAATGGTGTAATCTTCTATGGTGCGATGAGTGGGTAAATGGTGAAAGTAGGAAGGAAAATGGTAGTTTTGGGTAAATGGGTGTCCGTTGGGCGCAGGAGATAGGTCAGCTGGTTAATGGATAGGTCATCCAGTAATAAATGGCCAACAGATCACTTAGATTGTGAGATGGCAGGTGACAGTGACTGAGGGATATGGATGAGTGATGTGGCAACTACCGATTGGGGTAAAGGTCATGGTGAGGGGGCTTGCCACGAGAGAATGGGGGGGAGGAACTGACAACAGTTATGGGACATGACTATTTCGGGTAAGGTGGATGGTGACGTCTAGAGGTGACGATGGTATGTCCGACAGTAGGAGATGATGGGACTCGGGGCCATTAGATCATTTCCACATATAAAGAGGGGCCCGCCAGAGGAAATATACCATTCTGGACATCTTGGGCTGTTGAATAGTCAGGGGAGTTCGAAAAACATCTTGGGCTGTTGATCTACACGCCTACTTCTGAGCCGCAGATCTATGCGCGCTATTTATAACACATTCCGGACCCCCCCACCTCCATTAAAGGAAAAATGGACGGGGGGGTCTGGAATTCAACGTTGATCGTATATTTGTGTGCTTGATCCTGATCCGTCCAGATGCGCACGAGTCTTATCA